>CAJNDV010003114.1:45569-61791 GCA_905221635.1 Symbiodinium sp. CCMP2456
GGCCTTGCGTTCTGCCGATTTCGACTTTGCAGGAAGGGGAAGCACGGTCTCGGGGCTTGTCGTGTTGGAAATTTAGAAAATCGATGAACTCGCCAGATTTTCTTGTGCTGTTCGTTGTGGTTCATCTTGTGGTCACTGTTAATGGGGCGGGGAAGCACCCAAAGAATAGGGTTCTTTTAAGGGTTCCTTTAAAGGGGTTACTATAAGGAGTACTATACGGTTTGAATATAGGGGCGTAAATAATTAGAACAGGGTAGAACAGGGTTTTGGGGCCCCTTATATTATAACTATAACAAGGGACCCCCAAAAAATATACTTAGGCCCCTCCTTTAAAACAATGCTCCCCTCGTGGTGTCAGGGTTGCAGTCTTAATATAGGGGCCTTGCTAAACACCTATACTATTTTGGTGGTTCCTTCTTATAATTGTAGTAGAATATACTACCCCAAAACCCTATTGAAATTATTAAGGGCCCCCCCCCCCTATATTGGTATTTATTGGGAAGTTTGAGGCTTCCGATTTCCGAGGCGCCGGTATGAATTGGAATGGAATTTCAGAGGCTGAAAGGGTCAGGTTCAGGCAGTTTGGGGTTTACCCAAAGGCCCTAAAGTAGTTCCTTTTTGGGGTTCATATTTAGAATCCTATTAGGGAATCCCAAAAAAGGAACGACTATGGGGTTTCGGGCTTCTGAGGACTGTGGGATGGCTCTTCGGGTCTTTCCGGGCATCGCTTATGACACGGTTTAGGGTTTAGGGTTTATGAGGTGTTTGGGGTGCGAAGGTGGCTTTAGGCTCTAAGGGATCGCTGCAGCCTTGAAAGTTTATCCCTAAACCCTAAACCTCATCGGAAAACCGCCTCCCGGATCATGCGAGACAGAGAAGGGACGTTCCAAAAAGAAAACTTTATCGAAAAGGGTGACGGGGGGCATTTGCGAAAGTACCCCAAGGAACCATGCGACCTGGACGACCACAGACCTAATATGAATACGGGCCTTCAGCATTGGAATAGAGATTGGGGTTCCTTTCTAGTATAATTATATAACAAGGAACCCTAAGGAAAAGAAGTATTGTTCACCGGTTAAATCGCGACCGAAACCCTCAAGCCCCTGCACCTGTGCGTTCCTGAGAGGCCTGTCGCCTCCAAGGCAAGCCCTGATCCTGTGGGGTTTTGGATTTACGCAAAGTAGGGGTTTTAGGGTTGAGGGTTTAGGGATCTAGGGCAGCAATCGGGTCCCTTGTGAAAAACGGGCTTAGGGTTTAGGGATTGAAGTTGTTGCAAGAAAGAAATTGAAGTCATATGTTGGGTTTTTGGGCTCAGGGTTTCGGGTTGACGGATGCTAGCGGCGTTGTGGTTGAACATGTTTGGTTTCAGGATAGACATGTGAACATAGGCACTACAGTAGACAGCTGGTTTGCACCCATTGAAGAAGTGTAATACGGGAGTTTAACAAGATTACCAATACTGTGAAGGCCCCCGGAGATACTAATAAGGACATGCATTCTGGCATGACGCGTAAGGCAAATCCTTGAATCGGTCATCTATATATAGGATTCAAGGCATTTGAGGCTTCCAGGGGAAAAGCCGCCATGCGGTTCACTGTGAGGTCGGCAGCGATGACAGCAAGATAGTATCAGGTTCAGGTTGGGCTTAGGTTTCCGCCAAACCCTGCACGCGTCTGTAAACCCTAGGAGTCCGGGACCCCTACCTGTACATAGAGCGTAGTGTGATGTTGGTGTTATGGCCACTAGTACATACATAATTGCACAAATCTGCACACCTACATGGATAGTCGTGCATACATATAGAAGAACGTATGTATGTATGCATAAGTAGCTATATGTGTATATACAGCTGTTCAGGACGTCAGAATCCATATTGGGTTCAGGGAGCAAGTAGGGTTCCCAGAGAGCCCGATACCCTTCAACTTGGAATGTCCCTGAAACTGTAGGGATCCATATGCAAGGACATGCCAGGCATTTTCCTGTGTTGAGTGAGATCAGACTCTGGGTTGAGGGATCGCATGGTGTGTAGGACTACACCCCAAGCCCTGAAATGGGTAGTTCTTTAAATTAGGGTCCCTTTTTGGGTCCCCAATATAGTACGGCACCCTTAAAAAAAGGACCCTAAAAGGGACCCTAATTTAGAAAATAGCCCAAATCTTGACCCCGTACCCTCACTGAGCAATGAGGACGTCCCTTTGGAGTCCTGGCACGGGCTACGAGGGCTACGAAACGGATGGGAGCGGCTATCCGGATGAGGCCCTCTGAAGCCTTTACTTAGGAGCCCGGGTTTAGGGTTCAGGGTTTAGGGTTTGTAGCCCAATAGGTAAACTTTAAGAAGTATATTGAACCCCTACTAAAAGAGAAGTTTAAACTTTTTTGGGCCAGGGTATTGGGCTTAAGGGTGTAAGTCCCTTTGCTTGAGCCGGCGTGGGCTTGGGCTTTAGAGGCAGAGCTATGGCTATGTTGGCCTAACTCATGGGTTCTGGGCGTAGGAATGGAGAAACCTGAAGCGTGGCCCCGGACATATGGGTTCTTTGAGCCTAATTCCTGTGAGGAGGTTCCAGGTGCATCGGCTTGGCCAAGCCCTGAAGCGAAGAAGTCATGTTTGATTCTGGAGAGGATTAGTTGAAGATTATTTCTTTTTTTCTTATATTTTTTAATTTGATTATATTTCTGGAAAATAGTCGGGACCCTGATCTGTTGATGCTAGTTAAGAGGTCCTTGAAAAGACGAGGGTTGGGCCTTTGTTCTGGGCTTAGTGGGCATTCCCTTGTCTCGGCCTCGGCATGGAGGGACACCCTTTAAACCCTGAGCCCCTACACACCAAACACCAGGCCCCCAAGCCCCACTTTATGAACTTAAGCCCTGAACTCTGAAGTCCGAAACGCCCTGCGATGCGACTTTGTCAGCTGGGCAGGTGAGAAAACCCTAAAATGTATTTGTACTTGTATTTTGCCATACTTTCGTTCCAAGCCCTAAACCTCTACACACCAAACAAACTCGTAAGTCTTAAGCCCAATTCTTTTGTACTTGTATACATGTGTGTTGTTGCACTCCGTAAATCCTGCACCCTGAACCTTTGTTCCTGGCATGCCGAACCCTCCAAGCCTCAGGGCTCCATGGCTGAGTACAGCTACGAGGCCTTTGGGTTAGAGATAGAGCTACTTCTAAGATTTCTAAAGCTGCATATGGCGCTTTAAGTTTTGGATGGGGGCTTGTGGGCGGTAGTTGTTGGCGTTTAGGCGTAGGTATTCTGTAGACTAGCTTTCAGGTGTGTTCAGTTACCTCGAGGAACATAGTCGATGCTTCTATATATAGGATGTGAAAGTATAACTAGAGTGGGATTGTGCTGAAGCTCTAGCACACGTGAGTACAGAGTGTATGGCAACCAGACGGGGATGTTGGTCCGGCTTTTCCAGATCTCTCTAGGAAGGGGCTCTGAGGTGGGGGAGGGGGAGGCCCTGGGTAGTCTTTCAGGACAAAGCGATTGTACACGACTTTCCTTCTTGGAAGAGTCGTCGCGGGTCAGTTGCGCAAGACTTCGAGGGTCTCAGGAATAAATTTTAGGGCGTTTGAGATTGTAGGTGCTGAGCACAGTTGCACATTTGGGGGCTTTTTCAGGCCGTAGCGGTTCCGGCAGGATGTACCCTCCGGGTGTTGAGAATAGGATCTCACCGAGTATTGCAACCTGGATGGCTTGGGTGTGTTGTTCCAAGTCTCCGGTTACTACATAATATGGGGCTTTCCCAAAATAGGGCTAGTACCCCAAATAGGAGGATCCTTATTATAAGGACCCCAATATAAGGGTCCCCTTATTTTCGGAAACTCCCATATCCGGACATGAGCCTCTCGTGTTTCATGGGCGGTGATGCGAAGCCGTGTGAAGGCGCTGCCTACGCATAATTTCGTGGTCCACAACCCACAGTGCTATCTTTCATTGGGTAACGAGGTGTCTGACAAGAGAGAGGTGAGTGTGTCTTCGCTAGTGCCCTCATGGGCTGTTACCATCCAGACACAAGCCCAGGTATGCGATGGTGTGAGCTTGATATACCAGTGTCTGTCTGTAGACCTCGCCGCACCAATAGCACACGGCGCGGGTGTGAGCTTTGCACCATGAACTAAAGGTCCGGCAACTCGCAGAGTAATAGCCGTGATGCCATCCTCTGACCATCCTTGCTGTTGCTGATTCCCAGCCTCATGTTTAATCTGCATTGCAGCTTTTGTCCTAGCCAAGTGGAATCAAAAATGTCTGTTGACCTTTCAAGGACGTCGACACGTCACTACACCTTCAAGGTACCTAGAACCTGCAGTGCCCAGGGCGCTGAGGATGTTTACCGAAACCCTCAAGGTACCTTATCGTCGAAATTTCGAAGGTATTCCGTGCCTAGACCCCAACCTAAACCAGCGAACCCTCAACCCGCAAGATACGTAATGTAGACCTCTGAAAGGGAGCTTTCCACTAAATATAATGCCCAAGAAGAAAGGAGATCTGGTACGAAAGTTTGTGTGCATTAGACCTTGAGTATTGATAATATCCAACCGTTAATGTCGAGTAGACTTGCAGATCATTCAGAGCCAATTAGGCACAACACTCTAAGCCCTAAACCCTGAAAACCCTAAACCCTAAACCCCTAAACCCCCACATCAATGTATCACGCCGGCTTTTGTACACCCCTAAACCGTCAGAGCCTGGCATGTCGGAGCGAAACCAATCAAGGGGAGCCTTTATGCAGGACCCCGGCCGTACCATGCGCATTCCCCAGGCAGAGGCGCCGGTGATGTTGCAGGAATTATGCTTTGTTTTTGTTTTGTTTTTGTTGGGAGGGGGGGGTGGTGTTTGCCGGCTTCTTGGGTTCTGAGGGTGTTTGGGTCTGTAGGACCTTTGAAGGGTTCAGGGGTAGGGCTTGGCGGTTACAATTCGGGGTTGGGGCGTTCAGTTCATTGTTTGTGTTCAACTCTGTGCGGTTTGGGACTCATGCTGAAGCCTATGATGTCTACCAAAACAAAAGCTTATGCGTGCAGTAGCGCTTTGACGCACATCATATACAGAAACCCTGTGGAGCCGTTACCCCTGTGACGCATGTTTCCCCTGCTTCCTCATTCAGATACTTCAAACCGGGGATTCTATTTTTTGACCTTGGGAATTGACCACCCTTGTATTTGTTTATTTCTTGCGGAGTAGCTGTCTCAAGCAATCCACACGCTTCAAGCTTCTTTGGCCGCTGGACAAACAAAGGCAGTCATGCAGCCTGATCTGGGTTTGGGTTTGGGTTCAGGGCCTTCAAATGGTAAGGGGAGCTGGATGTCAGCAACCTTAAGCCCAGAACACTGTCATGACGAAGCAAAGAAGCAACAACCTTTTTGGACATCACCCTGGCCCTGGACCTCGTACACAGCAACGAAGAATCTCTCTTGCACAAAGATCCAGTATAACCCTGCAACTACAAAAAGCTTCCCTACGCTTTCCCTGACTGATGATGTGTTGCAAGACCCTGGAACCCCCACTGGAACCTGGCAGCGCCCATTTTCGAAACGCCAGAGTCGCCCAGGATCCCTATAACCCCTTTAAGCTTTAAACCTTCAGAATCCTCAACAGACACATGTCAACTTCCGAAAAAGCCGTGTCATCGTTCTCAGGGCTCCTTCCCCCACGACCGCTCCACACAGAAATTCTCGGCCTGGGGCGCCCCTGCATCGCGGTCCGTGCAGGGCTCAGGGCGGTTTAGGGTTTAGGGTGTCCCAGTTCGTACGTAGTTCGGAGGTGTGGTTTGCAAAATTTGCAGTTCCTTGCGGCCTTTTTAATCGAAGGAGAGGATGCTGCAGTCACTGTGAGACCCGACAAAGCTCCCGAACCACCGAAGCCACTGTCAAGCTGCCGCCAACGCCTGCCTGCAAGATCTTGCAGGCAGCCACTCTTTAAGGCTGAAGCCCACAATGCAATGCCCATGTCTTTTCGGCCTTACCAACCGCCAGATTTACTGCTGAGTATGTTCCTCACTGGGGTAGGGAAGACACCAGAGGAAGACGGCAATGAAATTCCCAATTGGGAATAGATGCTCGGGAAAAGATACGAACATAGATGAGAAGCAGCACATCTGTTTAAAATGTTGCATACATGGTTATGGTAATCGTAGCAAGTCCAGAGTTCCCCTGGCTGGCATGTATCAACATACCGCTTAGGCTGTCCTCGCACCAAGACATTCAGCATATCGAACCTCATGTCCTTCCCCCCCCCATAACAGCTCATCAAGAATTAGGGAAGACGTTTCGCCAAGTAAACTTCTAACAGTTCTTCAGCTCCATTCCACAGCCCCACAGACTGTGCCTGACCCTAAAGGCTCAAAAGCGAATCCCAGTCCCAAGTACTATAGGTCCCAGGGACTAGAAACTACTGGTACTGTAGAAGGCCCGGACACGGAGGAGGAGGTTCTATCCCACATCCTGAACCCTCAAGTCCGCTTTGGTACATAGATATCCCCACACACACATGTATATATATATATATATATACACGTACACATATACATACCTACATCTATACTACCTATTTTTGTTAGTTGTGATTATACATGCACATACTTGGTTAACATATAAACTTGCAAGTAATTGTAACTATGTGTATGTCTACATAGATATAAACCCAACATACACAAGCTATACAGATTGCTATCAGGAAGCCCAGTATTCCGATTCCGTCGTCTCCTCCCGCTCGGACTCGGCGCGCTACGACCGGCCGGCCCAGCCCTCGGCCCCGATGCCGTCGCTGGTGGACCCGCGCCTCGGCGACTGAAGGGGTCTTTATGGGATGCTCAGGAGCCTAATAGGTAAACTGAAAACTTTTTGATACGTTAGACCCCTAGAAGAAAGGTTGAACATTTTTGGGCCAGGATATTGGGCGTAAAGGGATGCCTTTAATTTAAGGGCTCTTATCAGAGTTCCTATGAGGTTCTACCGGGGGGTGCTGTTGGAGGGAACTTGCAGGCTTTTAGGGGCAAGGGGCTGTGAGAGGTTAAACATGGGCTTCGGAGTTCTGAGGGGATTGAATAACGTTTGGTTGGTACAGTTGCGCATAGAGGCTTCCAGGAGTTCTATCAGGGCTTTAAGAAGGTTTTGCCATGAGGGCTTCATAAGGGATTTGCAAGGGCTCTAGCGTACAGGTTGATTGGGGTTGGAAGTCTAATAGGCTTGAGAACTTAGGTGAAGGTGTGGAGAGTGTTGTGCCGCGAAGCAGGTAGATCCAGGGTACAAGTAGACGACGGGAAACTTGAAACTGTTTATCGGCTTCTATATTCGCTCGATGTACAAGTTTGTGAGCGTTTGTGCGCCTTCAATCAGGCAAGAGGACAGAGCGCTCTAAGTCTTGTGGTTTTGCGCGTTTGGGGGCCTTAGGAATTTCAGGTTACGAACATACAAGCTGTTGGCTTTAGGGAAGGTGAATTTAGGCCTTTTGGGGAATTTAACTTGAGAGAAGTATGTCTTCTGGCTTCAGGATGCCTTGACCGTCTTACAATAGGGAGGGTTAACGTAGGGGCGTTAATACTTAGAATAGGGTTGGGGGGGCTCAGTAGTATAATTATAGCATAATATACCCCAAACCCTATTCCAACTGTTAAGGCCCCTATATTAGCGGGTTTTGTGGATGTTAGTAGGATCTCGTGAGTTTGTTTTGCAGAAGCCGTTGTCGCCCGTCGTCGCCGAACCTAAGCCGCTCG
Source organism: Symbiodinium sp. CCMP2456 (assembly GCA_905221635.1). Taxonomy (NCBI): domain Eukaryota; class Dinophyceae; order Suessiales; family Symbiodiniaceae; genus Symbiodinium; species Symbiodinium sp. CCMP2456. The sequence goes on from CAJNDV010003114.1 coordinate 53,282, forward strand.
TTCGCACGCTGCAGCCCAGGAACATCATCTCAGAGCTCTGTCGCCTGCTGAAAGCACCGGCCGCTTTGACTGAATTGAGTCAGTGTGGTGCTAAGTTTGCCAGATACCTTAAATCGCGTGAATGGGGTCTTGTTTCTTTACAGAGGAATACTTAGTTGGCTCGGCTAGCTCGCTCCTGAGCCTCGAACCTTTCTGTTGCAAAAGGGCTGCCCCATGTCGGCAGTTCAACCCAGGCGCAAGTTTGTTGATGTCGGCAGAATGCACAGTCAGCAGCATCTTTGAGCAACATCTTTTCTGGAATCCTCACGACCGACGCACTCCCGAGCGCGATGCCGGGCCCAACGTGTCAGTTTTACGTCTGCTTTCCCACGCAATATATAAGCAAATTGGCAGGTGCAAAGACGCCAAGCAAGAATTCAGCCCCAATCCTGGGACCCTGCTCAAGGTCCCTAGCCCATGAACCCAAAGGGCCCAAGTAATAGTATAGTACATAGTTTTGGGGCCCAAATAGCTGCTAAGTAGCTGCTATATTGGTACTTGAACCCTTTGGGGAAAGAGCCAGAGCCCCGAAAGACCCTGAGACCGCCCCCAGGACACGCCACCCAGCGAGCGTGGCAACTTCAGACGCCCGCCTCAGGTGCCAAAGCTCTGGGGACAGGACCGTCGGGACCGATTTTGTGTCTAAGTCCTGGTTTTGCTCATGGTTTGCATTGAAAAGTTCTTGTGGGGTTCTAAAAATAGGTGTTGTAAGGTTTCAAAGCTGATTTTTCTGGGTGGGAGTAGTCTCAGCCCCTGAATATCTCTGCACGTTCAGGTTCAAGAGTTTAGGGTTTGTTGCGCAAAGTTTCATGGAAGTGCTGCCTTAAACCCCTGATATAGGGGCCTAAATAATTACCAATACTATTCTGAGGGCTCCTTATCCTTACTTATTATGATTATAGTAGAAGATACCCCGCAACCTTATTCTCTAATTATTAAGGCCCCTAAACCCTAGGCCCCTAAACCCTAAACCCTTGTCTAGTTTGTGAACTCTAGAGGGAAAATTATTATGGCCCCTACCCCCCCCCCTAAGCTCTGACATCTTGCTGGCTGCGGTTGGCTTTGGTTTCCTTGCGGGGTTGGGTTGTGCTTTACTTTAGGGGTAGTGAAGCTTTAGAATCTAGGGCCCCCCAGGGTACCTTATTATAAACCCTAACCCCTGAACCCCTAAACCCTAACCCCGAAACCCATGAACCCTAAACCCCGAAACCCTAAACTCCGAAATCCGCTAAAGCGGATTCTGGATGAGGGGTATGCCCCATCAGACGGAGAAAGGCATTCAAAAAAGAACCAAATCCAAAACCCTAAACCCTGAACCCTAAACCCTAAACCCTAATGGTCCAATGCACCGGGCTCACGGCTTGGGTTTTTGTAGGCGTTGTCCTCCGAGTCGAGGCTTCGGATGCGATTCTGCAGGTCTACCTTAGGGTTTAGGGTTTAGGGTTTAGGGAGCCCGAAAAAGGGAACTCCGACACAGGAGGGCTCAGAATTCTGCGCTGCGCAGCTTAGGCTTAGCATTTGCTTTGGGGTTCGTGGAGCTCGAGGGGCTTTCGGGTTTGCCCTAAATCCTAAATCCTATAAACCCTAAACCCTAAACCCTAAAACCCTAACCCTAAACAACCCTAAACTGGAGCTGAGGTTGAGGGAGTAGGATTACGCCTGTGCTATGGCGTGCTTGGAGCTTTCGTGTTTTGGGCTCGGGAGCCCCATGCAAGCGTTTAGTCCTTGGGGTCTGTCTGGTGGTGACGGCTTGAGGGTATTCGCCAACCAAATAAAAGTCCATACATATGCGTGTGTATATATATATATATACATATGTATATATATATATATATATATATATGTGTGTGTGTGTGTGTGTGATAGCATCTTTTATGTATACGCTTTCTTCCGGGAGTCTCGACGACCTCAGCGGGAGTGTTGGCAGGAGACTCAGCCTGCGCCCAAAGCGAGCCGCGCGGATGCCAGAAAGAGCTGACTGATGCTGACTGTAAGCCTATGATTGGGTTCAGGGTTTAAGACATCGGGAATGTAGGGATTGAATATACCATGCCGTGCCCACTAAGAATTTTTAGCAAGAGCTTCTTGGTCCTAGGCTTACGCCTTCCTTGTTTGGGTGTGACGGCTTGGGTGTTCAGGAATTCCTCAGCTGTAATGATGTAGAGGTGTCAGGATAAGGATATTGAAGTATGGGAGCTTACATTTTAGGGCTTGCAGTGCTATAAGGTATATAATTAGGAAGCACCCAAAGAAGGGACAGCGGTGCAACCCCATGCACCCACTGCAGCTCCACATGGAAAGTTGTTGTCGATGGTCTCCATTTTGGAAGCTGAATTTGCCTTGCGGGCCTTGTGCCATCCAAGCAGACTCAACTGGGTAGTTCTCTAAATTAGGGTCCCTTTTGGGTCCCAAATATAGTACGGCACCCTTATAAAAGGACACTAAAACGGTACCCTATTTTAGAGAACTACCCAACTAAGTGTTCCGAGCTTCGAGCCGTCCTTGTTGCAAGTGTTGCACAGCTTCACATGGACGGTTGTCCAAATTAGGTCCCCGTAGTGGGCTTCAATGTCAAGAAAATATGTCGTTCTAACTAGGGGCAGAAATCAGAAAGTTTCCCATATCTGAGGACCAGAATTTTCAGAGAAAGGAAAGGAACCCGAAACAGCAGGGGGTGAAATCCCAATCCATGATGCCTGACCACCCTGACCCCTACAAGCTGAGCTTTTGAAGACCTTGAACAAGGGAACGCTGCCTCGTCTTAGGCGTCACGCCAGAACCCATGCCAGCAGCGACGATGATCGCAGCAGCTGTCCCCGCCCCTGCAGGCACCAACGAAAGCTTCATGTTTGTTCCGGGTTAGGGATTTCGGAATGAGAGCCCGAAGCCTTGTAAACCAAAACACAGTACATAAACAGAAAATCAACCCCTAAGCACCGTCCCAAATCCTGCCGGTCGTCCCGATCGAAACACTTCGCAGCCGAGGCCTGTCGCATCAAACCACGCCAAGGACCCCGAGAGCGCTGGGTTGAGGGTTCAGGACATCGGCAAGTGGAGGTAATGTAGGGGCCTTCATAATTACCAATACTTTTTGGAGGTTCCTTATTATGATTATAGTATAATGGGCCCCAAAACCGTTTTCTAATTATTATGGCCCTTACATTAGAGTTCCATTTGGAGGAGATAGGGACTTTGGGTTTTGCGGCTTCAAGGAAAGAGAGACGTGGAGGTCGCTTGCTAAACCGACAACCGCAAAATCCCAGAGTCTAGGGGTTTAGGGTTTAGGGTTTAGACGTGCCGATCAACCTCCTCAAGCTAGAGTGAAACATGACAGCCTGTTCATGGCAGGCTACTAAACCCTAAACCCTAAACTCTCAAACCAAAGGGTATTCGGCCTTCCATGTGCGCGCAAGGAAGGGTTGTTGGAGCCCCGGCTCTGCAGCTGTAGCCATTGAAACCCGTGGGGCTCTCTGCAGAGAAAATACCGACAATTGCTAATAATTGAGGGTATAATAACTTGATCATACGGATAGACATGATAATACCAAGCACAAAGTTAGTGCAAGAAACGCCGCATCGATGTTGTTTTCTTGTTACCCTCTTCCTGTCGAAAGGAGTTCGGGTCGGGGGCCTTTGTTCGGCCCTGGCTCGCAGCGCAGTGGTCCCAGCGAGGCCTTGGCCGGGAGGGGCCCCAAACTCAAATGTTAATGTATTCATATGTAGTTGTTATGTATGTATGTATGTATAGTATAGTATAGTATAGTATCGTAACTATATACACATACATACGCACCTATCTATATATGTATGTATATATATATATACACACATATATATATATATATACATATATACATATACGTATCTGTTCGTTTTATGATTCATTTTTACAGATTAAAACAGTATATGCATCTATGTATATATGCTTGTATGTAAGTGTGTTATTAGTAAAAGTCAGAGTATTTATAGCACCCATATCTTGAACTCTGAAGCCTGGACAGCAGAGGTCCCCACCCTCGCCCGCCGACTCTTCAATCCCACTATCTTAAAGTCCGAGGTTATATCAGATGCAGGCATCACCGTTCCCGACTGGGATCTGGGCGCCTTGAAAGCTCGAACCCCGAAGTGTCTCAGGAAGCACCCTGCGCTGCCGCCAATGAGACCGTGGTCATCAAGCCCAATGCTGCGTGTTCTCAATGGCACCTGTGTGTTTCGTGTTGAGTTCTCAAGCCAATTTGCACAACTTCCCAGAGAGCCAAACCCATACTAACTAACGATTGCATAAGAATGTGAACCCCACACGGCTAACGGTAAATCGTATCCTTGAGTGCTGGGAGGATCATTTCTTGGCCGTCAAGTCCTACAGTTCTAGTGTCTTGAAGCCCCGCGTTTTGGGTTTGTGCGAGCGAAAGCATGGAGCCAGAATCAGGTAGTGCTTTCGCCTGATGACCGGGCTACACAAAAGTGGTCCGGCCGTGCCGCACCCGCGACCCGACTGACTGACAGAAGACGTCGTCACCCAGAGAACCCAATACCCCTTAATTAGGGAATATACCTTAAATCATAATGTTAAGGCCCCCATAATTTAAGGTATATTCCTTAATTAAGGTGTATTGGGTTCTTTGGGCATAACCTTTTCGGCAGGGGAGCGAGATTGACTTCGCAGGGGAGGGTCAGAGGTGCCATACGACAACTACATGTATAGCTGTGCGGCTGCTCGCCATGCGCTTAACATTGGGTTTCAGCTTATGGTTGAGACTTTGAGGAATCTCCGAAAGCGAAGCGGTTCATTCAGCAGAGTGCAACTGAAGAGTATTCCCTGCCGATTCAGATTCAGTTCCTCAGTCCTGCAAGTAGAGTATCGACAAGATCGGAGGCGCCCGTGTACGCCGAGTCAGCCACCTCCTCTCGGAGCGGCGTGTCGCAGGACCCAAGTTTCAAGATCGAGCACTGGCCTTGTGGTGGAGTTCGTAAGCATGGCTGACTGAGTCGTTTCTTGAGCGCATGTCCTTTAGGAGTCCACTCTTACGACTCCTTTGTTCAAGGCAAGGGGTTTGGGCTGTGGGCACCGGATATCGGATATGGTGTGTTGGCGGAGTCTTTCATGGTTCGGGTTATGCAACCTAGACCGCGCAATCTTCTTCGCCTAGGATGTACATCTTTCCTCTTGATGTGAACTTACTAAAATTTGGATCCGAGTCGTAAGGTCCTGCAAGAAAGGGCAGCACAGCATTCACCGGTTCACACGGCGAGCCCAGGATACTGTGGACTCACTACCCTCTGAACGGGCCCTCAGCCCCCAACCCCCAAGACTCCGTCGACGTAGATAATAGTTGACTTAGACCTTAAAGCAGCTCATATGTAGCAGCATCGGGTGAAGTAACCGTATGTCTGTATATATGTGTCTACATACGCACACTTTGATCTATCTATATAGACGCACAGGGCATACGGAAATATGGTGCCTTGGGCAAAGCGAGCAAAGCTGAAGCAAGGACCCAGGCTCTCCATCGCAGCCATCCCTGGTCGACCCGATCCTGGCCTTCACGAATGGCCTTGGGTTTTCCTTGTTTTAGGGATTTAGGGTTTAGGGATTTAGGGTTTAGGGTTTCGGATTTAGGGCTTAGGGTTTCGGGTGTGGGAGTTCCAAGTTACGGTTAAGGCTTCCGCTAGAGGCCCATGCCCATGTGTAAGAGAGCGCAAGACCGCGAGATCTTCTGGAATTCAGGAATGTATTCTAATCATACTACCAAGTATTTTCCTGCACCCAACCAAAAATGGATATTCCTTGATCGGATATTGGATGGACAGCATCAGGAAGGTACCCAAAAAAATGTCTCTGTTCAGGGCCCCGCAGTCCTGCACAATCTTAGCCCCATTGCTTCAGAGTAAATTAATTGTGGTACTTTGGAAGCCGGGTTTGATTGGGTAGACGAAGGACAGAGTACTGTGCGTATATTCGGCTGCAGCAATCAGGAAGCTGATTGCGGAGCTCTGCCGCTTGCTGAACGCACCTGCCACTTGTCGCGGGGGCGGAGGGGAGGGCGGGCTATTAATATAGAAGCATAAATAATTACCAATACCATTTTCGGGGTTCCTTACTAGAAATATAGTATAAGGGAGCCCAAAACCCTGTTCTAATTTTCAGGTCCCTACATTACCAATACTGTTGTTGTTTCATCAGGGGGTTGCGATGGGGAGCAGGAGGAGCAGCGTCAAGGAATGTATAGGATAATGTATTTCTGAGCTTCTGGCAAAGCACCAAAAACTTGTTGCTTAAGCGTCCCTAAACCCTAAACCCTAAACCCTAAATCCTGTCCCTTAATAAACCAGCATTGAGCCATGTCGGGCCTACTTCCTCGGGGGTGGATTCTGAGCCTTCCCTCATGGGGGCTAGATATGGCATCAGCCGACAATCTCGCTGCAAAGTAATCATTTGTTAATTTATGGTTCTTCTTCTTATTATTATTATTATTAATATTATTATTATCATTATTATTATCGTGATTAATAGAATGGTAACTAGTGTAACTATAACTTGATCTTCGGACTGATGGATTCCATGGTCGGAGCTCTCAGTATAGAGCGTCAAGATGATGGTCCTTGCCGTGTCTCTCGTGTGTAACATAGGGATGTTCAATCTCATTCAGAGCTCAGCAATTTCGCAACGCGCAGTCTAAGCCCCTGGGTTTCACCCTTCTTGAGTCAGGCCCGAAACCCTAAACCCAAAACCTTCAAACCCAGAGCCCCGGTTTAGGGTTTAGGGTTTAGGGCTTTTGGCAGTGTGCAACGTAAGCTTGCGGATGAGAAATACGGAGCATGGCACTTGACAAAAAGCGGATGAGCCCCAAAACCTGGTCAATCCAGTTGGAGCCGACGGGATGACTACCGAAGACCACTGTTTCAGAACCCAGGCAAGTTGACATTACACCTCGGCAAAAAGCGCTTGAAATCTATGATATGGGGTTTAGGATTCTGGTTCTCTCAGCGGCCCAGCATCGCCCAAGCCTCGTTCACGCCAAACCTTTCAGCCCCGATCTCCACAGAATCCCAGAAATTTAAGGGATACGAGTTTTTATAAGGGTTTTTGCCACCGAAATCCGAGAAAACCGAAAGTAGAGAGATTCCTTGCTCAGGAGACGCCACCTAGCGACCGTGATCACTTACGCCGTCCTTTACCGAGATCATGGCACGAGGCGAGGCGGAGAAATGCTCGGATCCCAATAGCTGTGGCCTATGCACCCTTGCCACAAGCTCGTTTCCGGGGCGTCAAGCACTGGGAGGTTGCTTATCTGCTGTCGAAGTGAGGGTTTTTGGGGAAATTCGTCCGATTGGATGGCACCACACAACAGCTAAACAGTGCACCAGACTTATCAGGCCACACGCTTCCCTTGGTTCAGGGTTTAGGTTTAGGCATCACATCTCGCGAGAGCCCAAAAAACGAGAGATTTGTCAAAAGTTGTATATGTATATAAGGGCTTCGTCACAGGAAGGCGAAAAGGAGAGGAGGGATGTGCGGGAGGAAATTGAAGCGCAAGAATGGCGGCAGGCAACGCATGCAGTGCCAGTGCAGGAAAAAGTCAATGCGTCGTTGCGCCACCGCCCGTCGCAGCAGCAGACTGTAGTACTGGCAGTATCATACAAACGAGCGGCGATGCGAATACGAACGTGCTAGACGGTTTTTGGTTGCAGTGCAGACACTTGTGCATCGGCTGTAACCCTCAAGCCGCTCGATGAAACCACTGAGCCCGAAACACTCCCGAACAAAACGTTTCTTGCTGTGCACCCCTGTGACGTTCTACAATCTCCCTGTGACTTGTTGCAACCCCTAGTGCTCCAATAGCCCAATAACCACTCTTTAATCGTTTCGGCTCCAAAGACCATACGATATGCACGGCCTTTGGCCTAATGAATTCCTGAATTAAGACTTTGGTCATCATCGAATCCAAAGGCTAGGCCGCGAAAGCCGGCCAGAGCCCCCCATCCCCACCTTTGGGAGTCGTAATGCCGCGGCCCTGATGTTAAGATCGTAAGCCACCAACCCTTGCAACCCTAAACCCTAAACCCTAAACCCAAATCCCTTCAAGACAGGACTCTCTGGAACCTTACAGCCCGATGCCTTGTTCCTTCTCGGAGCATGGCCCTAAAAAAACCCATGAAGGCTTCAAAATCCGGATGTAAGTCCCGGCTTACAGTAACCTGGGAGCTAGGATTAGGGGGACCCTTGGGGATATAGACCCTCTCAATAAGGCCCCTTTTAAGAGAGCCAAAAGTAGGGTTCAGAAGGGGTACCCTTTAAGGGGTACCCCTAATAATACTACCTATAACCGCTTGCACCGGGACTTGACTAGTGGAGGTGCTTTTGTCAAGGCCCAGGCATGGACTTTCAGGGGACTGTTTCTGTAAACCCCGATGTCCAGTACTCCCCCCTTTTGGACTTTTGGCCGCCAGCCCCAAACCCTAAACCCTAA
>CAJNDV010003114.1:61891-77818 GCA_905221635.1 Symbiodinium sp. CCMP2456
ACTCAGTTGGCCATATTGCCGTAGACCTGGGCAACAGACGCACATGGACAGCTGGAAACTAGGATTTTGGGAGCTAGGATTAGGGGGACCCTTGGGGATATAGACCCTCTCAATAAGGCCCCTTTTAAGAGAGCCAAAAGTAGGGTTCAGAAGGGGTACCCTTTAAGGGGTACCCCTAATAATACTACCTATAACCGCTTGCACCGGGACTTGACTAGTGGAGGTGCTTTTGTCAAGGCCCAGGCATGGACTTTCAGGGGACTGTTTCTGTAAACCCCGATGTCCAGTACTCCCCCCTTTTGGACTTTTGGCCGCCAGCCCCAAACCCTAAACCCTAAACCTGAAATTCTGATCTTGAAGCAGGTGTGGGGTCTGGGGGTCCATAGGGCTGCAGGGCTTCGGGTCTCCCCGGCACTGGAGATCGGAGGATGGAGGATAAACATCGACAAGCATCCAACCCTACAGCCATACACCGCATGCATCCGCACCTCCACCCCCCAAAGCCTCAACTCCTGAATCGAATGCCTCCGCACACAGTAAGCCCGCCGGAGGAGAAGCCCGCATCGGCGCGGCCAGCCGAGGCCAGGACTCTTTCGGCCTTTGCCCTCGCCCGGGGGTGTGAGAGTCTCAGCGTGGGGGAGCCTCAGGCAACATGATCGAGCCCCAACGCGTTCCCTTCAGAGACCTAGAAATCTCTGAACCTCAACCCTGACTCTAAGGGTTCAAAGCACCGAAGGCCGAAGACTTATGTACTTCGGTTAGGATGGTAATTGTGCAGGTTCCTGGTTCTGGCAGTAGTTGATGATTGGTACTTGGACCCTTAGGGTATCAAGACGTGGAGGGCACTGAGAACTAAAAGCTCACGCTGGGAAGGTATCGAAGCAGCTCCCTGCCAGAGGCGCCAGTCTTCGCCAGTTACCCTGGATCAGCGGAGTAGCATGGATTTAGGATCTAAGGGTTGATGATTTTTGTAAAGCATTAGAGACAGGATGCAGGGTTTCAGGGTCTAGGATCGAGCAGGAGCTGGGTTTCTGGCCCGCGGATGCTTAGGGTAGTGGCTCTTGGCGCGGGTGGCTTGGTCATCGGTTAGGGTCCGGGGATTTGGGGTTCGGGCACGCTGCACCTTATCGTTTAGAGCCGGAGGCACAAAACAACCTCTGAACCCTATAGCTCGAACCAGGGCGCGGCAGCACATAAACGCCAAGCGTGAGGTGGGAGCCAAACGGGGCACAGGAACCTGCCAAGGATGGGGGGGGGGGGGGGGGGGTGTTGTCTGCCAAAGAAGGACTGTGCCTGAGGCTTGCTGTTCTAACCCAAAGCTTGGTGAGTTGCGCTGCCTTCGGCAGAACAGGAACCCCACATCCCCGTACTCAAACAGCTAGAATTGTAAAGAACAGATCTCCGCTGTTGCTGTCTAAAGGCCATAGGTGTGCGAACTGGACTAGCCACGAATCTTGGGGCCGGCTGGGATGAAGTCTTGTGCTGTAAAAGTTCACTACGTGGCAGTTGTTGTTTTTCTGGGTTGTCTTTTGGGATCTTTTTTTTAATTCCCCTTACTATTTTGTAGAGAACCATAATAGTAAATAATTTTCAAAGGGCTTAAAGGACAACTTAGTTTTGTTGTTGTCGTTGTTGGTGGTGTTGTTGTTGTCGTGGTGGTGCCGGTGTTGTGTACTTACTGGCGCCCGACAGATGACATATGCCTCTCCTGGATTTTCGGAGTGTGAGCGCCGAAACCATCAAATTAAGATTACACCCGGAAACGTGCCTTGTGGCAATTTTGGGGACGGGTGTTTGTTTTTTGCGGTGAAGAGCTTGCGATGGTACATAAAGGCTTCTGACTATGTGTCTTGACTGCTGCCTTTGTACTACTGCTCAGATAACCCCTCATTAGTGTAAAAGTGTACGACTATGTCTTGAATCCCACCGGTACCACTGGCCCTAGACAGACTGCCTCCAATGATTTCGACAATGGCACCCTAAAAAAGTGAAGTCCCAAAGACGGAATCTACTAATACCATGACCCTTAAACTTCATACCAACATGGTCTTCTACGACGTCATGGCTTCGTTCGTAGCAAGCAAAAGACGAGCTCTACGTAACTCTAAGCGCAAGCCCAAAGGCCTGAGGCAAAGGGGGAAATGACCAGCATCAAGCCTCAAACTCTAAACCCTGAACCCTGAATCCGAAACCCTAAACCCTAAACCCTAAACCGAACCCCCACAGCCTCTGGCTGTGTCCGAGTTGCGAGAGCGTCAACCTTAAGCCCTACCTGGACCCTAAAGAACCTCCGGTTTTTAGGGTTCCTTGTTATGATTTCCTTATACAAGTCCTTAAAAAGCAGGTTATTTGGGGTTAAGGTACACCCTAGACTTCATTCAAAGCGACCCGCCACATGACTAGGCAAAGCACCCAGCGAAGCTCCTTCAGGCTCGGGATACTTTCCCAGGTTTAGGACTTCTCGTGCTGGCTTGGGGTTTAGGGTTTTAGGGTTTAGGGTTTTAGGGAAAAGGGTTTAGGGGTTGAGACCCTGCCGCTTCGGGGATGGGGCTTTGGACGTGGATGGATACGTAGAGGGCTGGTGCAAAGCGACTAGACAGGGAACTACTATATGGGGGTTTCCGAAAATTAGGGGACCCTGATATACTACCCTAAATAGTAGGATCCTTATTACAAGGGCCCCTAAATAAGGTACCCTCATTTTCCCATATTACTCTGACCTTTGGAAGGATCGGCCTTGTCTCTTCTGCGGCTTTCACACAGTAGCTGGGTTTGAGCGAACTGGCGGCCGTACCCAGAGTTTCAAAGCAGGCGTATTCAGGAGCAGTCAGCATAATCGTTCCGCGATGCTTGCCTAAACAGTCGGATCAGTTATGTTGTTTTCATGCCCGGCGTTCAGTATGAATTCGAATGGAGCTCAGACTTAACGCAGACTGCCCGTCGTGATAGAGTGTTTGTGTTGCGCTTACTTCTGTACGTGTGAACGGCCCTAGAAAGGCCACAGCAAGAAACGCAACTAAGCTAAGCCGGAAACCCTATGATGAAACCTCGTTCGTGCACTGGCTTCTCTTCACCAGCTCTCCTCCAGCTTCCAGAGTCCTGGGTCAGGTCCATCGCAGCCCAACACGGCCAGGAGAGAAGCAAGTGGGTTTCTGGTTCGGAAAGAATTTTGAATTTGGTGTACAAGGGCACCTATGGCGGGGCCTCCACCCGCCTCTGCAGGACCTCGGTACGCAGTCGCTGCAGCGACTCAGAGGCAGAAGGCGGCAAAGGCGACCTCATCGAGGTCCCCGCTGGGGCAGCTTCGGGGCTTGGGATTTGTAGGGATCAGAACCCTAAACCCGAAATTCAGGGTTCGCTTTTGTTCGGACTTTGGGAATTCCTGAAGTTTTGTTGATTCGAACTGGTTCAGGCTCAGTCATCCGATAGAGTTGAGGGGCGTTTCGAGTTCAGGCTTCTTTTGCATGCACGGGGTTTAACTTAAAGGTCTTACGTGCTTTGAAGGTTGCTTTTGGGTTTAGGGTATGGGATGGAGATGGAAAGCTGGTGTATCCGGAGGGCGGCAATCAAGGGTTTGCTCATGCACAGTCATTGAGTATGCAGACGTGGCCTTCAGGGCTTGAGTGATTGTGGGTTTTGAAAAATGCTGTGTTGCAGCTTGAATTGATGACAATGTAGGGATTTCGGGTTCAGTATTGGGGGTTTGGGGATCTGCTGTGTTGTAATGTTTTGGGGCATTCCTCGTCTGACTGGTCCGGGTGTCAATGCCGAAACAAACCCCCAAACTGTTTATCGACTCCTTCGACGGTTAGGGTTTAGGGTTTAGGGTTTAGGGTCCTTCCGATGAAAACTACAGCCACCACATCATGCGCAAGTTGCGTTCGTTGGCCTGAGCTCGAAACCTTTTTAAAGCCTGACAGATCCGAAGCCCTAAACCATACAGCCCTAAAAACCCCCTATAAGCCCCTGCTATTCCTGCACTATTTTGCCACAGAGCCAGGTCTTCCGGGAAATGCGCTTTGTTTATTAGTCCAGTGTACTTGATCCTAGTACTTTGAAGCTGTTTTTGCGGGTCTTGATTTCCTCAAATTTCGAGTTGACTGTGCCATTTCGGTTGGGTCTAGGAGAGACGCCATCGAGACCACTGATGGCACAAGGGACCCTAGCGACACAATCGCCAGGAGAACTGCTTTAAGTACGCTGCCGTCTCAAGAGAACCCTACACCCTTGGACCTTAGGTTTCTTTGACTTCTGCTACGACGTAGTGAAGGCTTTTGGACCGGAAACCTTCAGTCATCACAGGAGCGCGAAGCTCTTGAGGAAGAAGTATGCAGCATCATGGACGTTCTTCGCCAGAGGCTTACATTTACTTCGGCAGCGATGGTGCTTTACACTTTAAAATCTCAGAACTGTGAAGGTGTTTCACATGCTTCCGACGCATTACTGATAGAGACGTTCTGGACCTGTGTGACGGCTTCTGGCTTTGGAAATGTAGCCTAAGAAGCTAGCCAAGACGGTGCCTGCAGGGTTTCCAGTTTTGTTAGCCCTCTTAGTGAGTGTTTTCTTTGGATTTTGCAGAGTGACTGCGAAAGGGACCTTATCGCTTAGCGATTAGGCAAGGGTGATGTCTTTCGCATCTCGTGTTTAGCATCTGAGGGATGATAAAATCCCCTGTTATCTCCCCTGTTATCGGGCTGAAGAGGGAGACCGTCATCAAGTTGCTAGGTTTTCGGTCTGGTCAAACGACAAGGGTACGCAAGAACGACGCTTACGGTCTTGGCTGTTAGATGTCTGAACGTATGCAGATGCTGGAAGATAAATCGTAGGGGGCAAAGTTGCAGCCATTGCAGCTGAGGGGGTCTCTACCCGGTCAGCTGATGCCCACGAGCAGCACAGAAGATGAGCGCAGAAGCACCTGCCGACTTCACTTTCGGAAGCTTGAGGGAGGCGTCATGCTACAGCCACTAATTATGTAACTTATCGTTGCTGCTTAGTCTTGGTAGCGTGGCTCTGACATGTTTTGCCTTCTGCCCGTTTTCCGACCTGACACGCTTAAGCCTTAAGACGAGAGAGGGCGGTGCTTCAGGTCCCAGTTTCAAGAGCTATGCATACGTTGGGTACCTAATACGTGTTTGAGTTGCTAGTACGTTTTACGTTGGAAGTTCTGAGAAGCGTTTGTCTAGTACTGATGCTATTACTCTAGTACCTTTACTAGAGTTACGACGTCGACGAGTTGCTACTACTCCTGCTAGTACGACTATAGGACTAGGAGCAGGACTAGGACTACCACCTTCACAACCACCTCTGCTACAGTTGCCCCCTACTACCGCCGCTCCTGCCACTCGGAGGGGTCAGGGCGAGCTATGGGATTTTCGTTGCTGTCGTTGGAGTTTCGGGGTTTGGCGTTGGAGGTTGGTGTGTCTGTGGGATGGTACGCAACCTTGCTTGAGTCGTGAAAATTTGCTAAGGGCTGCTCCCACGTCTCTCGAGCGGAGATGTAAACACCTACCTTGTAGGACCACAAGGGTCTAAATCAGGGCAGTTGCCATCTAGAAAATAGACCTCCTCCCAGCACGGCACACCGAGGGCTACTGCCATCTAGATCCTCCCAGGGGTCTGGATTTAAGGTGGCGCATTCATTGCTAGCATTTTCGGCCACTACCAAGCATTTGGATGGAGGAGCCTTTTTAGAAGAGCAGCTCCGAATAGCAATAGTTTTAGTAGCAACTTGGCTGTGGGAAGGCGAGTGCTTCATTCACCGAATTCATGAATCCTGACAGAGCTATTGTACAGTCTCCCAGGGTGTGCACTTGACGAAACCGATGTCAGAGCTCAGAGTGTGCAGAGTGTCGTTTCCCCGATTTCCGCGAAGATCCCCGCAGCCCTAACTCCGCAAACTCGAGAAACGCAGAACCTACAAGCCTCAACGCTTTGATTCCCACAACCACACCAACCCATCAAGTCTGAGATAAACCCCTAACCCTAAAACCCTAAACCCTAAACCCTAAACCCTAAACCCTAAACCCTAAACCCTAAACCCTAAACCCTAAACCCTAGCCCGGCAAACAAAAACCCAAACCTTGGAGGTCCAGTGGGTTGTTCTGGGGTCCCTTTATACTTTTGAGGTCCTTTTGATACGTACGACTGCCGCACTATATTGGGGACCTAAAACGGGACGCTACTTTAGAGAACTACTCATATCACTCCGCACATCCTACGCACCCCCTCGAGCCTTAACTCTTTCGGCCCCAAAGCCGAAAGAAAGGCAACGTGTGAAGTCTTGTCATCTCATTCTTGTACTCCATCGTCTAAAAGTATTTACAAATACTAGTTTGGCGGGTCCATATTACTAAGAATTAGACTATCGATGCACTATAGGGGTCTAAATAATGACCAGAGGGTTCCTTATTCTAATTATGGTATAACATACCCCCAAAACCCCATTCGAATTATTAAGGGCCCCTATGTTAATCTGACCCTAAACCCTAAATCCCTAAACCCTAAACCCCTAAACCCATCAACACTGGAAAAAACAAGGAACCCAGGGAGGAGATCACCTTTGTACAGTCGAGCAAGTTATTTGCCTGTGGATCCTGGCATTAGGGTTTAGGGTTTAGGGTTCAGCGTTTAGGGTTTAGGGTTCAGGGTTTAGGGTTTTGGGTTTTGGGGGGGCTTTCCAAGCACTTGGAGTTTACAATAGGGGCCTGAAGAATTGCCAATACTATGTCATGGGTTCCGGACTATGGCTATGGTATAATATAACCGCAAAACCCTGTTCTAATTATTAAGGCCCTTATATTAGAGTTCTCGGTTTCGGATGTCCGGGTCGAGAAGGCTTCAGAGAGTGAAGGTGGCTTGCGGTTTGGGGAATTTGCAATTTGGGAGTTCCAGCTGTCGGAGATTTGTCGAAGTCTGGGAGCTCGGAGTTCAGTTTAGAGTGCTAGGGAGTGCGGTTCCCCAGAGAACCCAATACACCTTAATTTAAGGAATATACTTTAAATCATAATATTAAGACCCCTATAATTCAAGGGATATTCCTTCATTAAGGTGTATTGGGTTCTCTGAGTCTGAGGCTACCTAGAGTGCCAGGGAGTACGGTTTTGAGGCTACTTTTCCAGAGCCTATCCGGAGCGGCTTTCTTCCGGGGTGCCCTATCCCACCTTCTTGGGCCAGCTCTCCCTCCGAGCCTTGTACAGCCTACATCTGTATACCGAAAGCTAAACCGGGTTTAGGGTTTGGGTTTTTGTTTTGGGTTTTGGGTTTGGGGTGGGTCCATTATCCCAGCCTGCGCCAGCGTCCAGAACTGTTGCACGAGCCCCCTGAGGGGGCAACCTGACAGATCCCACGGCCCCATGGGCAAAAGTTTGGAGGGTTGTGAGGAGGGTTTTCTCACGAGCCTAATGGGTAAACTTAAACGTTTTTGGTATAGTAAACCTCTTCTAAAAGAAAAGTTTAAATTTTTGGGCCAGGATATTGGTCCTCTATGGTTTTGAGGAGGGTTGGCCCCCACGCCCTGCACCCGCAACCCCGACATCTTGACCGCCTATGTCCTGACTTCTGCACACCAGACAAGACAAGGACAGCATGCAGAGCAAAATTGTGACACATGTTCAATATAGTTACTATATGGGGGTTTCCGAAAATAGGGGACCCTAATATAGTACCCTAGATAATAGGATCCTTAATATAAGGACCACAAAATACGGTACCCCTAATTTTCGGAAACTCCCCTGTAGTTGCACCGGCCCTAAGACCTTAAAGAGCCCTCAGCCCTGCCATGCAAGTGTGTTTCCATAGGTCCCTGCTTCAGAACATCTCGGAGACAGTACCCAAGCCCTAAACCATTACAAAGCCCTTAGTGGCTGAGTAGGTAACCTTTAACCTTTTGGGGCTCATATAATCCTAGTATAATTGCAAAGGTTAACATTTTTTGGGCTAGGGTACTCAGCCCCTAAGAAGCCTTTCAAAACGCCAAAGAGCACCAATTCCTTGTAGGCGCTTAAAAGTCTACAAGTGGCGGGCCGATCGGAGCTGCTGATGGAAACTGAGTTGTCTACTGAATATTTAATGGTACTTCAGCTCTTATGGTGAGTCAGATAGGGGGCCAGGTGAGATAGAACGATGCAGTTTTCAGGGTCCCGGATTATGTTTGCAGAATACATCGCGGGGAGAAGCAACAGTTCAAGTCCCGGGGTGCTTTTATGTGTCTATAAGGGGAGGGCGGGGGGTGGGCGTCATATTTAAGGTAAAGGTTCCAAATGGGGGTTTCCGAAAATAGGAGACCCTAATATAGTACCCTGAATAGTAGGATCCTTATTATAAGGACCCCAAAATAAAGTACCCCTTACTTTCTCGGAAACTCCCATATGTAGGCCCTTCCGAAGCTTCCACATCTTCGGTTCTAGAGACGAAGCTTCAAAATAGTAGTCGTAAGAAGCATGAAAAAGAGTAACAGGGATAATGGTACTTAAAGAAGTAGTTATTGGTTTCAGTCATACTACGGCTGCTCTTTCAATAATGGTAAGAAGAGTTCTGAAGAATAAAGGAGAATAAGCACGCCGATACCCTTGGACTGTAGCTTTCACAGGAACTCACGATCATGTCCAGCTCTGGTAAGATAAAGACCACTCTCCGAGAGATCAGTGCATTTGTAGAAGAACAGACGCCACGGGTACAGTAAAAGAGCCCGAACATGAATAACCCAGCACATGTCGGGGAAAGCTGCTACATGATGGACATCATAGAAAGTTCTAGCGAGCCGCAGTCCATTACCCAACTCGCACAACCCCTGATTGCTGCTAAGGTCGATGATGTAGGGTTCAGGGAAGGACGGTGCACATGACCACTATCACCACGCTTCTCCTATGGTGATGCCGCAGCTCTCCTGGCTGGAGTGTTCTACATAAGGAGGCGACATGAGGCTATGATCCTGATTGTAGCTTATCGTTTGGTGGCCCCTAGAAAGGCCCCCCGTAGCATAGTCCCAACATATCCCTGACAAGGTTAACCTTCGCTCCCTTAGTAAATTGGTCAAGCCAGCATAATTAATTAGCAAAATTCGCAACAATATCCGTTATAATGTCCCCTTTTAGTCATTGGTTTGTACCGTAACCTTCATTATTCAAAAGGCCCCTATACTATCCCTCAAAGCATTCTACGGATTTCGACGGCCTTGCGCGCCTTCGACTCGATGGACCTTGCCTCCGTCATTCATTTCTCCGTCTCTGATTGCGGCCCGGGAAGCATTTGAGAGTCGGGATGGGGCTTATAGGTGCAAAGCTTGTTAAGGCCCTCGTAGAAGATTTCTATCAGAACCCCATCGAAGCCTGTCAAAACTATACTGAGCTCCCCCCATCTCCAATCTTTAAACTGTTGTGGCTCCTGTAGTCTGTTATTCTGGCAGACGGGTATTGAGGAACAGGCAAGGTGGTTCGACCATGCACTTGTAGCTAAGAGTATGTAGTTCTTGAAAGATTCGGATTTAACTTCGAGCTGTGTAGCGACACTAGGCGTTAAGGTTTCTGGCGCAGGTTTTGCTTCTGTCATGTTCCCGATAAACAGTTGGTGGTTGCACTGCGGCCAGTGCTTAAGGAAATGCTGCTGTAGTTCTTGTGGAGGCACTGCCTATGCCACTGGCTTTCGGCCGCACGCAGTCTGCATTATCCCTAAAACCCTAAACCCTAAGCCCGGACACGTATTGCCATGCCTGCTTTGCGAGCGCGTGAGTCGAAACCCTAAACCCACTAGTTTTTGGTATCCTTTCAACATCCGAAGCCCGAAGCTTCGCGACACTGTCGGGGGGCCAGGTTTTGGTGTTGAGTATCGACAGGCACAGGTTGAGAAGGAGCGGACATCCTGGCTTAGAACGATGTAGGGTGGAACCGGAACCTAAACCAAGAGCCCTAATGTAGGGGCCTATAATTATCAATACTTTTTTGGGGGGTTCTTTATTATAACTATAGTATAATGGGCCCCAAAAACCCTATTCTAATTGGCCCCTACATTAGAGCCTTGAAAACTAAACCACAGAAGGTTTTTAAGGCTTCGGTGCCCTTTGGTGAAAAGCCTTAAACCCTGTAGCCACGGCTTCTTGGATAAGCGCTTCTGTGCTTTTCCAATTCAGGGGCCAGAAAAAACGCACGATGCATCTGAAGCCAGGCGAGTTTTAGTTTTGTTAGTTTTTCGATTCCCTGTGAAAGAAGCCCTGAAGGTGTGAGAACAACGTTGTTGCATTGCTATGCAGCCCATTTTCCAACCCTATAAGTCCTTGAAACCTTGCAAAAGTGCAACACAGCCTCCCTCCAGGCCACAATGGGGAGCGCCCATGCTGCGGAGACAGAGCAAGAGTTGCAAAATGTGGAGGACCCAGAAGATGCCCTAACCCGGCTTACTAGGGCGGCCTCGATATTCGTCCCCAGAGTTCCTTAGTATACTTAGGCTAAAGAAGCCTTATGATTAATGACGATTACGGCTTATGTGTTACAGGATTCTTTGAGACCTTGGGAGCTTTAGGATCTTTATGGATCAGAATTTGTAGAACTAAGATCTCGGGATTTCCATGTTGGTAATTGAAGAACAGAGACGCGGTCAGTGCAAAAAACCTCGACAGGACCTGGTTCAGAAAAATGCTCGAAGATTCGGGACCAGCTTCTTTTTGGGAGTTGCACGCTTATCCTTACAGCCGACATGAAGTCATTGAATCGCAGAAAATAACTCCGAGGCCCAAAGGCCTAGCATAAGCCTAAGCCATTGAGCCCGAATCCGAATCTCTTACCTTTGGTTAGTAGGGAATGGAGGAATGGGGTACAATTATAACTACTATTACTACCATTCTTCCATTCCATACTAACCAAAGTTAAGATCTAGATCAGGACGTTCCTGGGGGCCGAGCTCGACTGCAAGAAGCCGCTCGGAGAGCATTCGATTGAATCAGTCTTCTGGAAAGGACTAATGAGAATCAAATACGGGCCTCAATGATTTCCTAGACTATTTTGTGTGTTCCTTATTATAGTTATAGTACAAAAACTCCAAAACTCTAGTCTAATTATTATTAAGGCCGTTACTTTATACCCGCACTGTTGATACCGGAACATGCTCCCGAACCCTTCTTTGATCATAAGTACAATGTAGGGCCGGTCACTACTACAACAGGCTTAGTTCTCGAGTTCCCCTAATGTTTCAAGTTGTTGGGGTCTCATTCTTTTGGCATAATGCCGAACATATAGCATGTCTTCTCTCTGGATATCGGAGAAACCGCCTTAAAATCCCTAAAAAAAATAAGCTTCGGATGGCAACTTCATAGTACTCCTGGCCCAGGACTGAAAACATGTGCTCAGGGTCCTGCCTCCGATCTTATTCCGAGCGCCAACTGCTCATCACATGTGTAAGTTGTGAAGGAGGTTTCGATAGATTGATGAGTCGAACCTGTCAAGTCAGACAGACAGACAGACAGACAGACATTATGGACAGTTAGATAGAAAATGGGAAGATACATGTTGACGAGCATGTTCATCCGCTGCACACCTGAGATGCAGAAGGAGGAACCGGGAACTTGATCGGCAAATAATACGGGGGCATCAATAAGTAGAATACGGTGCTGGGATATGTTATAGCATAATTATAATAAGGAGCCCCCAGACTCGAATAGGTGATTATTACAAGGCTTCTATATTGCGCAAACAGGAGTAGACGAGGGAGGTTACGTAGGCTTCTGTAGAAGTGTACGCAATACGTGGCTGCACAGGAAGGCCCTTAGGTCTTAAGTATGCCAACGCTGACACAGAAACCCCGAGCCTGTCGTGGAAACCCGGTTTCGGGGGTTGAGGTTGTATCTGTATTGCAGTTATTTCTGTTTTGGTGTGTTTCGAGGTTCCCGGTGCGCGGCTGTGGTGTTGACTACTTTGGTTTTGAAACATTTGGATGGCTTTAATAACTTTAAATTGCAACAAGGGGTGTTTGGAGATCACATTAAACCGTAAATGGTTGCTGAAGGGACATAGACGAGCCAGGCAGGAGAAACCCTCTTCGGCGACCCCACGGCAGATCGGGTAGTTGTCGGAGTTTATTGAAGGCAAACTTCGGCATGGCTGTTTGGCAGTAGGGTGTCAAGGTCTGCTGCGTGCAGAAGACATACTTTAGAATTGCGAGGTGAGGGCAGGCGATGCGCGCCGAATCAAAAAAGCGCTGGAGGGTCTTCGCCCCCATCTTTGCTTGCAGAAGAAAACTATTTCAGGGTTTCGGTGTGCATGAATGGCATAAGCACATACATACATAAAGACATACAGAAGCTGTTGCTGAGTAAGGATAGTAGGTGTTGCTTTTCAGGCTACTTATCATGAGAACCTGCGCTTACATGTCCTGCAGGTGTATCCCTGGACCCAGCTCGTTCGCAAGGCGAGCGCCTCAGCCACATCAACTATAGTACGTCTGAGGCTGCCTCCTGTATTCGTGCATTTGCTGTGGAGATGGGGTGGTGGGGGCTTGCCTCTTTTGAGGGATTAACTGAGCAACGTAGCCGAGACAATGAACCGTGAATCCGAACCGAGCAGCGTCGCCCCTAGGGGGTCCACACTGTAGACCGTGTTTCTGTCATGGGAGCTGCGTTGAAAAACCGCCCTTCGCAGCAAACGTTCAACGGGGAACTTCAACTGCCCAACACTCCTGAGCTCAGAAGTATGTATGCCTTCAACTGGCCTGAGAGGGGTTGGAGAAGCACAGGGGGGGCAAAAGGGGGGTAGCTTCAATCTTCATGTCAAGCCTAAAGTTTGATTGAGGTACAAAGGTTTCAATGCCTTTCGCATTTACAAGCTTCGGGCTTGAAGAGTCTGAGTGGCTAAAGTCGGCTAGAAAAGGCTCTTGGAGTGCTTCACAGCTAGAGCTCGCTTGGAAGTTCGTACCAGCTATCCTGCCAAGGCTGCACGAAGGCCTCCACTCGGAAAACAGCAAAAGCCTACTCGTAAACCCTGACCCGAAATCTAGAATGCTGAAACCCGGGACCCTGAATCTCAAGACTCCTCCTGGCACCCTGTACCCCAAAGCACGGTTGGCACTTAACCAGTATCAAAAGAAACAAGTGATGATATACGGAAGGGTTCGAACCATGTGAAACACAGGATCCCCTTTTTGACCCATTATTAATGTATATATCTTTCTATACATAGACTATAGATTATAGATAGATAGATGTGTCTTTTCTGTATCCCCATAAAGGCCTCTTCGAGCTACCAAGACCCCCTTCTTCGGGCTTCGGACCCAGCAAGCGCGTAGCCGCAGGTTTTTTCTCGGATGCAGCTGCAGGACCCGGAAGCTTATGGAGACGATCTCACAGATGAGGCCCTTTCTTCAGTGGGGTTGCGGAGGTAACCCTAAACCCTAAACCCTAAACCCTAAACCCTAAAACCCTAAACCCTAAACCCTAAACCCTACACCCTCTAGGCTTGAGGGACAAAGCGCGAGCCCCCCCTTTCGGGCTTAAGGGAATCAACCCTGAACCGTATAGGGCTTAAGGGAGAAACCCCTAAACCCAATAGCCTATAGGGCTGAAGAGAAAAACCCCTGGACCCTAGAGCTTAAGAGAAAAAGCGCCAAAACCCTGTAGGGGTTAAGGAAAGCAACCTTAAACCCTTATAGGGCTTAAGGGACAAAACCCTAAGCCCTATCGGGCCCCTGCGCAAGGATGACACGCACAAATCGAGAAGTGTACCAAGTTTTTATTGCCATGCCTGCATATGCGAGTGTGTGAGTCGAGGGAACAATTCAAGGGCTCCAGGGAGAAAGCCCTAAACCCTACACCCTAAACCCTAAACCCTAAACCCTAAACCCTACAGGGTTTAAGGGGCGATGAGGGACTTTAAGGGGCTCCAACCCCCTTGAGACATTAGGACCCTGCATGCGGTCTCTGGAACAGGTTCCGGAGGACTTTTGGGCCAAGGGGAGTCCCCTCTTGCTTTTGGGGTTGAGGGTTTAGGGCTGGCTCCGCAGACAAGCTGCTAGGGCCGCTAGGGCTGCTTGCTCCAACTCCGGGCGAAGTGGAACGCCTGTTGCAAAAAGGGCTGCTAGTGGGTGGAATTTCGGGGAATATCTGTTGTATTGATCCAACAATGTTTTCATATGGACGTTCCATCCTTATGGCATTTTCGGGCATGCCGGCGCTTCAGGCTTGTAGTCCTGCTAGAAAGCGATCGGCAGAACCGGGCCGAATGATGGATTGTTTCATTTCTCCAACCCTAATTTGTTCTGTTTTACCAGTGAAACTCGGGGGTCAAGTGGTCAGGATTCAATCGGGACCTACAAAAACTCGAGACGATGGTTATCTTGCTGTTGATATCGTTATCAGCCCACACCCTCACGCCAAAATCTAGATCCAAAGCCCCATTCTGATCCCTAAACCCCTATATAAACCCTACAACCTGAACCCCTAAACCCTAAGCCCACAAACCCTAAAACCCTAGGGACTTTGAGAGCCGGGGGTTCCAAGATTGCCACGAGCACCCTATCAGGTGATCTTGCGCGTTCTCAGCGCTACCGAGCCTTCTCTGAGCTCCCTTACAGAGGTGGAGGCCACACTCAAAAAGGGTTAGGGTTTAGGGTTTAGGGTTTAGGGTTTAGGGTTTAGGGTTTAGGGTTTAGGGTTTAGGGATTTCGGTGAGGAAGGTGGGGAGGTTATGGAGCAGACCATAAATCACAACGATAAGTAGCCCTATGATATGTACCGCAAAGGGAAAAGCCTTGTTTAGTTGAATGGCGCTGGGCGCTCATGCCGATCCAAGAAAGCTTGAGACTTAGAGCTTGAAGTGGGCAACGTAAACCAGGTCATGATGCCTTAATGAGGACCCTAAACCCTAAACCCTAAACCCTAGACCCTAAACCCTAAACCCTAAGATGAAGGCACTAAGAGACTACTTATGTTTTGGGATCTGCAGGCAGGGCCGAGGACGTAGAGCCTAGCGCTTGACGGTTTCGGGAATCTCGGGTTTCGGGTTTAGGGTTTAGGGTTTAGGGTTTAGGGTTTAGGGTTTAGGGGTTTAGGGTTTAGGGTTTAGGGGTTTAGGGTTTAGGGTTTCGGGCCTAGAATTTGAGCTTTAGGGCTGAGGGGACAACCAGATCCAACGCGATCAGGCGCACAGCATGAACTGCACACAGGCAAAGGGATCACGCTCAGCCTGGGAAGCCGCCCACCCCAAAGTTCTGAAGCAACGTAAAAAATGGTAGTTTGAGCAGATCAGACCCTAACAACCTTGTATATAAAATACTAGGATCCCCCGAGCAAGGAAACCACAGTTTCAAGAGGTATCTGAACACAAAATCCTCATGAGCCCTCACGAATCCGGTGCAACGCCGCTCCACGCTTTTACAAGCCTAACCCAGACCCCTTAAACCGAAACCTTCAAAGCTCCGAAAGCAACAGAACCCAGAGAACCCAATACCCCTTAGTTATTATGGGGTCTTACTATTATGATTTAAGGTATAATTAATTAATGGGTATTGGGTTCTCTGGGATCAGAAACAGTCAACAACCTGACAGGGGTTCTTCGAGCTGTGCCCACCTACCGGCCCTGAGTTCGCGGCGGCAGTGCCTGCCAGCCGTTTGGTGTTTTTTTACACCGTACTTGGAGGATCATGGGACTACCCAGGTCTGGAAGCCCTGTGAAAGCCCTATAAGCCCTACTTAAAGGATCATGGCTTTAGGGTTTAGGGTTTAGGGTTTAGAGGATCATGGGACTTAGTAAGTAAGGTTATAAGTCCCTTAATTGGGGTTATAAGTATAGTTACCTTAGTTATAACCCTACTTACTAAGTCCCATGATCCTTTAAGTATACCCAGAGAACCCAATACTCCTTAATTAAGGAATATACCTTAAGTCATTAATAGTAGGACCCCTATAGTTTAAGGTAGATTCCTTGCTTAAGGGGTATTGGGTTCTCTGGG
>CAJNDV010003114.1:85061-99563 GCA_905221635.1 Symbiodinium sp. CCMP2456
GGAGTAGCAGCAGCAGCAGGAGTAGTAGTAGTAGTAGTAGTAGTAGTAGTAGTAGCAGTAGTAGTAGTAGTAGTAGTAGCAGCAGCAGCAGCAGCAGCAGCAGCGCTATTCAACTCGTAGCAGTATTCATAGGAGCGGTGGTCGTGGTCCAACGGATGGCAGCAATAATCAGACTCGGTGATTATCGTTTCATCCCCTGCTTAGTAAAGTGATCGCAGAGAGCATGGCATTACAAACGGTTGGCCTTCCGTCGTAGGATCTCCAAACATGGCATCCCGACGTTTAAGACCCTCACGCAGGAGTGAAGCTTCAAACCTGAACCCAAGACTCTACGTATTTAACTTGTAAACACCGCGAGCCATTCTGGGTCTCGAAAGTTCTCGAAGCAGATTCAGCACGAGCCCAACGGTAGGTAAATACCTCATCCTTCTCAAGCGAAGCGTATCATGCTGTCCAAGGCCGTGCCCGACACACGCTTCCCCAAACTCTACTCTTCACTCTTCTGAACACAAAACCCAAACCCTAAACCTAAAATTATTCTAATGTAGGAGCCTTAATAATTCGAATAGGGTTTGAGGTATCATATGACACTATTATTATAATAAGGAACCCCCCAAAACCCTATTAAAAACTATTAAGGCCCACTACATTACGCCCAGCCCTAAGTCCTAGCAGCCTCATGCCAGGAGCGTTTCTTTGCTAGCATCGAAGACGACCTAAAAGCCTAAACCCGCAAACCTCCCCATGCCCAGCCCTAAGGAGGCCTGTACACTTTGTGATTTCCCATAGGCCCCATAGTAGTTCCGTTTTGGGGTTACCTTATAGGATTCTATGTATGAACCCCAAAAAGGAACTACTTTAGGGCCTATGGGTAGGGCCAGCACGTAGAGGCCTGGTTTAAGTTTGCCGAGACTGTACCCCCAACTCCTCTCGGAGCTTCTTTTTATGGCCCTTCTGCTGGAGCTTGTCTAAGCGACACCTGCCAAGGTGGCAGGAGGCGGTCGGCTTGTTCTGGGAGCTCAAGGCTGGAAAGTTGCAGGCCTGGCGCGCGAGAAAGTTTGTCGTAGTGTCTTTATGGAAGAGGGTTTGCAGAGTTGATTTGTTCGGTGTGTTTTGTGTAAGGCGTTTCTGTAGCGTGTTTGTTGGAGCTGTCGTTATGTCAGAGGGATAAGGTATTGCTTCTTTCTCGTGCTTCTCTTCGGATTTGATCAGGTTTATAAAGGGGTTGGGACGTTACTAATTAATGTATTTTGGATGAAACTAAGAGGTGGGGGTAGGGTTTCCGGCTTCTGGGCATACGAAATGTCCTGCGGCTTTCTTTTTATCAGGGCTTTGTTGAGCGTGTAATAAGAGGGCTCCTTGAGCCATTGTGCTCCTACTTCATATGTCGTCTATGTTCATATGCATACCTCAACAAATGAATGAGTAACAATGTATACACACATGCACGCGTGTGTCTCTGTGTGTATATGTATACGTAGATGTGTATGTAGAATTCTGTGCGTTGTATTTATATTTGCGTAAATAGTTAGTTGCTTTCCAAAGCACTTTTTGTTTGATTGGTAACTGACTTAGTTTGTTTGTATATGTTCTGTGCATGTGTGTCTTGGCTTTCGTTTCTATTTGTACCTACTTGTCTTTATTGTTCATCTGCCTACCTGCCCACCTAACCTCGCTCTCTTTGTCTCTCTCCTCCCTCTTTCGCTCTCTCTCCTGTTTGCCTCTTGTTTGTTCTCTCACGCTCTCTCTGTGCTGTGTTCAGGCTTCTCTGTCGGTATTTACTTGTCTTTGTCTGAGTGTTTCCCCCATGGTTGCGTGTGCATGAGAGATTCACATGGATTGATCCCTGATAAATCAAAGGAATAACACAGCTGTTGCTCAGTCCTGTTTGTCGCACGCAGTAGACAGAGGTAAATCTGCAAACCACCACAACATGGGCCCTTAACCCCGGAGTTCCACACCACCGAGTCCCGAAACTCTGAACTCAATCTTGAACAACACATGGACAAGCTGTCCCCCCATTCGTGCCGTCGTTTGCAGCGGCATTCTATGTCCCTTCTGCAGTCGTCAGCATCATGGGTGGGGCTTGCTGAAACTTCCAAACTGCCTAGAACCTGCAACGCAGGCAAACACCATCGTCTGGAACAGCGTGATCAGCGCTTGTGGAGCAGGACAAGGCACGTTTATGCATACAAGGGCTAATTTGCTAGTTAGGATTCTAAGTTTTAGGGATCCGAATGCTAGGGCCTTTGTGTATGATTCGCAGCATCCCATAAAGGGATGTGCAGAACCGCTACAGAGCCTTGGTAGAACCGTTCTGCAAGCCTTCCCCTGGGGTCAGCCTCAAGCTGCGCCTCTCCCCGCAGGTCGCGGGTGGCGCGTTGCCATCGAGCTGCTGTCCCTCCTTGAAACCGACCAGGAGTCAGTTTAGGGGTTTAGGGTTTAGGAATCGTTTTCGGAAAAAAAATCAAGGGTGTTCAATGGGTTTCGGGTTGAGGGTTTAGGGTTCGTCCTCAGAAAAACATTAAGGATTTAGGGTTTCAATGGGGTTCGTGTTTAGTTAGGGTCCCGAAGATCAAGGATGTGCTTTCAAACGTCGAGAAGCTGGTTCCTTGTAGTCTGGGGTTTCCGAATCTGAATTTACGCAGCAGTCATTTAATTTAAGTCCATGTCTTATCATTTCCGCCTCGGTTTCATGCAGAAGATGTTGGATGTTGGTTTCGTTTTGGTTGTTGAAGGGGCCTTTTGCAGTAAGGATACCCTTACCGTGGGCCTTTAATTCCACACACACACACACACACGCTGTGGATCTCAGGAGGCCAAGAGCAAAAGGGAGGAGAAGAGGGCTTCCTGCTACTTGGGAGTTTCCGAAAATAGGGGACCCTAATATAGTACCCCAAATAATAGGATCCTTAATATAAGGACCCCAAAATAAGGTACCCCCTATTTTGGGAAACCCCCACTTCGAGGGTCTCCAACCACACTATGAGCCGATTTGTTGCCTCCGGCAGTCTTGAACGGTTTAGGGTTTAGGGTTTAGGGTTTAGGGTTTCGAAGTTCATGTTTGAAAGGAGGTGCAGAGTGTCGGGTTTCGAAGAATGCAACAAGCAAAATAGAGCACAAGGAGCTCCAAGTTGTCTGTTTCGAAAATCCCCGGTCGAATTCTCAGGAGTGGCGCCCAGACACCATCACTTACAACAACGTCCTCATCGCGCTGATGAAGGCATCGTGCAAGGTCCAAGGTTCATCTTGTCGGCAGGAGGAGCTCCGGCAAAACAGCAACTCCCCGGCCGCAGCACCCAGCACCCCAACCTTAAGCCATGATCTGCTCTGCATGAAAGAAACCGTTAACTTAACCGGGAACCCAGCGCGGACGCAGAAGGCTCTCCTCTCCAGACCCCTAAACCCCAAACCCCAAAACCCAAGGTGGCCCTCAAACCCTAAGCAAAGCCCCTTGAATCAATAGCTATATAACACCTTACGTGTTACAAGGCCCTAAACCCCAAAACCCTAAACCCTAAACCCTAAACCCTAAACCTGGCAAAAAAGGTCGGGCGGCTTCAGCTCGCCACAAAGTTCCTCTCTGAAGGGCCCGGTCGAGGCTTTGAGCCCGACACCTGCTCCTTGACAGTGACTTGGGAGTTTCCGAAAACAAGGGGTACCTTATTTTGGGGGGTCCTTATAATAAGGATCCTATTATTTAGGGTACTATATCAGGGTCCCCTATTTTCGGAAAGGAGCAGTGACTTACTATAGGGGCCCTTTATGATTTCCTACATGATTGTGGGGGGTGGTTTCTTATGATAAATATATACTATAATGGGCCCCAAAACCCTATCTTAATGATTAAGGCCCTTACATTACGGGATTCAATATAGCATGTCTATTTCTGAGGGTCTCCTTCAGGGTTTTGCGTACGTCTTACTGTTTGGACAGCGAATCGTACTCCTGATGTGTTGACATCAGCGGGGTTTGAAAGTGCAGCAGCTCATGCATTTACTTGCGACGTGCCAGTGGTCCACCTAGACTCCTTCTCGTTGTTTGAAGGTGTTCCTCTACCTCTGCAGTCCGCATAGAGTTACACTAGGATATAAGTACCCCAAGACACCCGGGTCCTTGTTGGATACAGTTTTACATTGGGCTATGGTAAAGACCCAATCAGGATCAAGCATGAGCTTTTTTTAGCCCCAGCAGGGAACCAGACACTATCCTATCCAGGAGGGCCTCATCTGAGTCTATAGTTGGCTACTTCTTCCCCTATAGTGGGATCCTAACGGTAAACTAGAATGGGGTCGGCAGGCTAAAGCCGTAAACCGGACAGGTGCTCAGAGGCTTCATCTGGCGACTTCTGAAGATGTGAAGATATGGCATCGCAGTACTAGACGGAAATTGAAGGGGCAGGACTACTAACTGCTATTGAGAATTCTATATATCATGACTATGGTTTGAGTGCTTTGTGCGGTGCTGTGCTTTGGGCGATTGGCTTGCGGCTTGAGAGGACAGGTACCAGAAGGCTCAAAACCTAAACCTTATGCCTTAAACTTTCAATCCTAGATCCTCAACCTCGGCCCGGTGGACTGCTGAACACTTGCCTTTTGAACCGAAGGCCGCTTTCTTGTTGCTGTCAGCGCCTAGGTAAAGCCTCAGCCCGAAGCAAGCCATCCTCTCGACGTTGGAGATCGCAGCTTCTGAAGTCGAACTAAAAGAAAGAACGCTGCGCGAATATCCGAACTTCAACCCTGGAGCTTCGGCTCGAAGCCTGAAAGCCGAATTAAATCTGAAGGACTCGACAACCCAAATCCGCAAGCTCCGAAGCCTCAAAGCCCCGACACCCCGAACCCACTAAGTGTCCCAAGGCCCTTGCAGACACCTATTGAAAATCCTTCAGTTTGACACAACCCGTAGTTCATGCATAGCGGCTTTAAAGAAACCCCCTTATACAGCCCGTGGTCGAATCCGTATAGAACCCTTCCAAAAAGCAAGCTTCAGGCTCCTACAACATCATCATGGGAACTCTGGCACGGGAGCCGGACAGGTACGCCCCACTCATAGCCTCCCTTGATCACTCGTCGTGATGTGTTGACTTGTTTTGGATGTTGTTTCTTGGGTACACAGAGCCCCCACCCCAGGGGCCTGTGCAAGCCAAAGCTTCGGCAAGAAAGGGGCCCTCGACCACTATAGACTGGGTTGACCTCGCATCATGCAGTAGAGGCAGCACTGCTAACACCAGAATCCGCGATACCATGGTTTTGCCGTACAAGCGACTTTGCTTCAAGCGTTCGACTTCCCAGTTGGCACGGCCCAGTCTTTTCGGATTGGAAGTGTCTCTCATCATGGCTTTGCCATACTTGGAGGAGCCCCTGTACGCGTTTTGGAAGAACGAGGGCGCCGGCGAAGATACTGCCGAGACTCCCGGCATGCGCGTGGACGTCGAGAGGTATCGCCTGAGGTACCGCTCCTACCGGCTTGGCTATGCCCAAGCAGAAAAGGGACAGGTCGCCGACGTTCTGGACGAGAATTACACTCTAGAGCCCAAGCACAAGATCTCCACCGATATCGACAAGTCGCTGCCGATCGACGAGCCGCTCTTCCACCACCTGAGCCCCACGAAACGGTCTGAGATCAACAGGTACCGCGAGGATTACCGCAAGTATCGCCTCGGCTACGCTTCTGGAGCAAGGGGCGAAGTTGCCGACCTCTTCAAAAGGCAAATCTCTCAGAAGGAAGGTGGCTATCAGCAGGTGCAGCAGATGTGCAGGGAGAAGCTGTCTCAGGCCGATGATGACGGCGAGCTTCTGCGCACTCTGAGCGCGCCCGCCGCGCCAAGCTGGCATCCGACCTCGCTGAAAGGCTTGACTTCCACGTTCTCAGGCATTTTCGCCGATGCTTGCGAGGAGTCCAATGTGGCCACAAAGTCCATGTTCCACACGCTGCCACAGTCGGTGCTGCCGGACCCAACGGCCTCCTACATCCAGGTTCCGATGGCTGAAGATGGCTCCTTGCAGCTGGATGCAAGCTTCCTTCTCGCCAAAACGCCGCTGCCCAAAGCAGCGGCTGAGTTCTCCTCCATCCATGTCATCCAGACATCCTCCGTCGCCGCGAGGATCGGAGCCGCTCAAGTGAAGAACTCGGCAGCGAAGATCGGGAAGCCCTGTGTTGTGCATGACTGGCCGACCATCCCCACTGATGATGCCAAAGCGGAATACGACGCGCTCTACGACGTGGCCAGCGACCTCATTCTCCAGGGCGCCAACAGGGCGACTCTTCTCGTCTTTGTCGGGGCAGGGGAGCCTGGGGAGATGGCGCTGGCGGTGATCTTGGCCATGTTGCCCTTCCGTGGCATCCAGCTGGCATACGTCACGCCTGCAGAGGACTATGAGAACCCGCTGCAGACACTCCGGTCTCCTTCCGGAGTCTTCGAGTACACCGCGACCCAGCCGGAAAGAATGGGGAGAGTGTCACTTGCAGCTATCTTCGGTCCCCTGGAGCCGCGAAGCTTCAAGGAGCCCCTCGCGACGTGGTCGCCTCTCCGCCCAGAGAAGCATCCCGAGGAGCAGCCGGCGCCATTCAAGATCGGTGGACTGGATCTCCCCATGGTCACCTTTGAGGGTGCCTATGGCAAAGGTATCGATCGCCTGGCAAGCCTCCTTGTTGGTCACTACGGCAGCGAGATCTACCCGGTGGTTTCTGTTGGAGAAACAGGTGATTCTCTCGGTTACGGCGACGACTTACTCGGTGCTCTTGCTGAGCTGGACTGCCCGGGCTTCTACTTCCCGCACGCGTCGGGCGAGACCTGCAAGAGCCCCGAGGCTTACGGCAAGCTGGAGCTTCTGAAGGCCATCGGTACTGCGAAGCAGAGCAACAAGAAAGTAGTGGTGATTGCTGTGGGAGGTGGTGTGAATGGCAATGCCACTGGGATGATTGCTGCGATGACCGGGTCGGTCTTCGTTGAGGTTCCAACGACGCTGATGCACTACAACGATGCAACGACCTCTGCAAAGAAAGCTTTCAGCCTGGTCGTGAACGGACAGATCCTGTCCAAGAACATCTTGGGCACCTTCTACCTCCCGCAGCTCGTCTTCTGCATCAGCGAGACCTTCCTGACCCTATCTAAATGCAGTGTGCATGCTGCCGTGGGCGAGGCCTGCAAGACGATGGGAATGCTCGGCATCGCCAACTCGCAGACGGGCCAAGAGGACTGGCATAACATCTTGGGCGGCGTGGAGTTCGCCAGCGACTTCACAAAGATCATTGAGACCGTCGGAGGCTTTGAGAAGCTCATTCACTTCCTTCAGAGCACGCGGGAGTTGAAGGCGAAGGCTTTGGCCCTGGGGGAGGAGCTGAGTGCCATGCGGATGGAGCGGGCCTCATATGGGCAGATGGCCAATGTCGCGAAGCACCGAGAAAAGCGCCTCAGCGAACTACGCCGGTTCTTCCACAGTGAGCTTTCATCAGAGGCTCGTGCAGAGGTCATCAAGTTCCTCACGGTCATCAACACGGAGATCATTGCAGCGAAGGCCATGTTCTTGGCGTATTCCGATCCCTTTGAGAAGTACCGGGCGTTGCTTTTCGAGTATGCCCACACTCTTGGCCATGGAGTGGAGGCCTTCATGAACGGCCTCTACCGACGAGCAACGGCTTGCGGCATTGATTACTCGGAAGCTTTCCGGCTGCACGGGCAGTGTGTTGGCATGGCGGTCTTGTGGGCTGGTGAGATGTCGAAGCAGCAGGGGCTTCTGGACGGAGATGGCTTCCTCGCACACCAGGGCCTGCTTTATACCTTCAACCGCTTCGGAGGTTACGACTTCGCTCCTTTACGCCGGCTCTGCGATCAGCTGGAGGTGTCCAAGGAAGAGTTCTGCGAAGGAGTCCTCCAGGTGGTGAGGCGAGACAACAAGCGGGGCTACTGCAAGTGCAGCGCAGACAGCAGCGTGGACCAGCTTGTGCGACAACGCCCTGGCTGCCTGCTTCGGAGCTCGGACCCCGATGCCGAGCTCAGATACCTCGTAGAGGTCACGGAGGACTCTCAGAGCGAAGTCCTGGAAAGGGCCTTCGATTGTGAGTTCGACAAGGTCGCCGTGCTCAAAGGCGACCAACTTCATCTCGTCAAGAGATCAGAGGGAAGCCTCCAAGTGGACCAGACCAAGACCGCCTCGGCGTTGCGGGGGCTCATCGCCAGCCTCTACGGGGAAGAGGCCTCACCTGAGACTCTTGCTCCTGTAAGGACCTGAAGCACAGCGACCGAAAGCTCCTTCGGTTCTTCCTGCATTTCTGAGAAGCTGCGAGTGATGCAGAGGCTGTCACGCTGGATCCTCCGCACCCAACCAAAGCCTACAGCCCAATCCTTACACCCTACACTGGCCCTACAGTCCTCCAAACAGTCGCAGATACAGACATGAAAGCTTTTTTCTTGAGCCTCTTTGCATCCTGTGGCCGGAATTCGGTGCAATTCAGGGCTGTCTTGGCACGACCTGTGCCACCAGCCGACCCTAATCCCCAATGCCATAGGCATCTGTCGGGCTCCACGACGACCTGCACACTCTGGCAAGGATCTCCGACTAGAAATGCGCAGATCGACTAACTCGGGAGCTGAGCAAGACTTGGCCGCAACAGCAGCCACTAGTCTTGCACAGCCAGCTCAGCTCTTCGCTTGTACAGATTTCCGCAGACTTCAAAAGACTTCAAAGACCGATTGCACGCGGAGTCGAAAACAGCTCGTGTACTTCGCAAAGGATGAATCTTGCTCGGATACTTCGTTTGCCTAGAGCGCCCGAGAGTCCATTGCAACAAGTATCCGTTCATCGCGAAAATGCTTTTTGTTTGTGTGGAAGGCCCCAGGAAAAAGTCTGTCAAAGATTCTGCCTTCGGTCACTATCCCCGGCCAGCAACATGGAACGCCGAACTAGACAGTCGAGCCTCATTCAGAGACTTCAACCTCAAGCTGGCGGCTGTCACTTGGTCACTCAACGCGCGCATGCGCTGTCAGGTTGCAACTTTCGTTTCATAAGCCGGCAAGTTGGGTGTTCATGATGTCATGTGCATGCGCTTGCATGCCAGAGATGCGTCCCTTTATCGACCCATCATCTTAGCTCGACCAGAGACAATTTGTGATAGTGCGCGTTGCACTATGCTAAGGGCCTTGGGGGGTTTAGATGAGTTCTTTGAGGGCTCAAGAAGGCTTCCACTAGTATGAGGGGCTTAGGGGTTTGTAGCCTCAGGGTTTCAGGGTTTGGGGATTGTTATCAAGGGTTGAAAAGGTGCGAGTTCGGGGAAAATTTTCTGCATGTCCCGTTGAGTTGAAGCACCCCCAAAGAATGAACGCAGATGTGCTCATGCAGACAACAGCAGATACATGAACTCGTAAATATTGGAAGACGCCCCAAGGCCAAATGTAGCTCATAGCGAACCTTTGCTACAAGAGTTCGTTTGATCTTACAACACCTCTGAATGAGAAATTTCGGCAGGTTACGGTTACAGGGTACAAGATTCCTTTGGAATATTCTCTGCGGCAGTTAGTCCCAAAGCTTGACCCCTGAATTCCCAAACTCATTTGTACGAGCCCCTTCTGCACCGAAATCAACAAACAGTAGATTTACTCAAAGGTTATACCAAGTAACCCGAAAAAGTTTTCACGGAGTCTACACTCTACTCGCGATTGGCACCTCAGCTTCCGTGTGTGATCTTTCAGGACTGACCCTGAAAAACTGCGTTGCAATTGAAATGAAGCTAAACCCTAAACCCTAAACCCTAAACCCTAAACCCTAACTCGTTGCAATCAGCACAACCCTCAAACCGGAAAGCCCGGGCCTTGCAGCCCCGACGTGAGGCCGGAGGCCCTTATCCTAAGAGCCCTTCAAGCCCCGAACCCCCGGAGCCCTACACCATGAAGCCCTGTTCATTTTTTACGGATAGAAACCTTCTTCAGCGAGAGGCCTCAGCTTTTTTGTATTTTTGGTGGACTTTGCCAAAGGTGCGACGTGGTCCTCGAGATCCTCGAGGAATGTCGCCGTGGAGGGCGCCTCAGGAGTGTAGAGCAGGTCCCCCGCAGTACCCAATCTGGTAGGGCTGGTACTTAAAGGATCATGGGACTTAGTAAGTAGGGTTATAACTAAGGTAACTATACTTGTAACCCCAATTAAGGGACTTATAACCTTACTTACGAAGTCCTATGATCCTCTAAGTAGCCTTGTTGTCAGGGGGTCACTGCACCTTGTTAGGGGGAGGGGTGTTATGATACCCAGTGCCTGTCTTCAACCCTTCAGGATCAAGGCCAGGCCATGCGATTGCTCGCAAGGAGGGACAGGCTGACCAGCTTGGATGCAAGAACTACTCGAGATCGCAGTGCACACGACTGCGTGGCAGCGAGGAGACGCCACCGATGGCAGTCACGGATGGAGCTAGAGCTGAACACCTAGCAATGGTTTTTCGCATCATCATCATCATCAACATCATCATCATCATCATCATCGTCATCATCGTGACCAACATCAACATCAACAACACGAGCTGTCGCGATCTCGGTGAAGTGAGAGCAGAGACATCAGGAGCAGATACGACAGCATCAACAGAGCCACTGTTAGAAGTCATGGCCATGCACGCCAGAAACCCAAAATTCAGTAGACCCCTGCTGTGTAAACCCCTACTCAGATATTCAGGGGTTTCATGAACGCAACCGTAAAGCTTCTGAGGTCAGGAGTTTCGATTGTTTAGTATAGTCCCCCTCCTGCTACCCCAAACTTCCAGACCCTGAACACTGCTAACTCTATCCCCTCAGACCCTCAAGCCCCGAAGCTGAAGCCCAAAGCCAGAGCCCTGCGAACTGAAGGCCTCAACAACCACACTGCACCACCTTGAACCTGACAAACCTTCGTGTCCAGAACGCCGGGGATGTTAGTCTAAAGCCCTATATGGTAGCAGCAACAGCTGTATCACCCATTTAGCCCACACCCAAATACACGAGCAAGATTACAAGACCTATAACACTCGCAAACGCCCATAGCGACAACAACGACAACATTCAGAGCAGCAGCAATACAAAGAACAATGGCAAAGATTTTACAAAGAGCCTAAACCCAAAAATCATAGCAAAAGTAACCTTATACTAAGAATAATGACGAAGATTTCTTCAAAAGCAAGAAGCTCTAAACCCTAAACCCTAAACCCTAAACCCTAAACCCTAAACCCTAAACCCTAAACCCTAAACCCTAAACCCTAAAAAGCAAAAAGCTCTAAACCCAGGCCCGGGGCCCGACTCGCAGAGTTTCAACATCGCCATGGCTGCTTGCAGCCGCGCCGGTCGTTGGCAACAGGCCCGGATGGGTTTAGGGTTTAGGGTTTAGGGTTTAGGGTTTAGGGTCAAGGATTAGGAGGTTTAGGGATTCAGGGCTTAGTGCCTTGCAGTCCCTGCTCAAAAAAAGGAGGCTTAGGGGGTTTTAGAGGGCTTCGGGGCTTAGGAGGTTTAGGGGGGCTTAGGGGAATTTAGGGTTCTAGGGGCTTAGGGGTTTAGGGGGGCTTAGGGGAATTTAGGGTTCTAGGGGCTTTGTGGTTAAGGGGCTTAGGGGCTTAGGGTTCGGTTTCAGGGTGTTCCTGGAATGCCTAATTCACGCTTATGTTCTGGCATACATCCATGGCCTACAGGGCTTTCGTGGCTGCTCCGGGAATATCAGGCCAAGCAGCAGAATGAATTCTTGTATAGTGCAGGTGTAGGTATGTGCGTCGCCATGGAGCCAAAGCGGCAGACTCATGGAGACTGAGCAGCAGTGAAACTAAATGCCGAAGGAGATCGGACTGTGAAAAAATACTGTAAGCCTGAACCTGCACGCACACTCTCATGCGCAGTGTTTCAAATCTCTCATGGCTGCCTGCCGAACACGGTCCCCGAAAGAAGCATGTCATTGTCGACAGCCTGCAGCCCAAAGGCCGTGTAGCCAAGGAACATACCCCAGCTCCCTCTTCATGAAATGAAGGGATTGTCTGCTTCAGCCTGTCTTCATACGCCCTGTCTACTTTGAGATCATCTTCTGAATCAGTGGGTATTGGGTTCTGGAAGCCTGCAAACCAAACCGGCCACCTCTTTGCCCAAAGCTGCCTAAGTTCCCCATAGCAGCCAGTACCGTTTCTCACTTATAAGAGGTAGTGTAGAGGATCCTTGAGTTAATGTAGAACCCTAAGTAAACCCTAAACCCTAAAAAACCCTAAACCCCAAACCCTAAACCCTAAACCCTAAACCCCAAACCGTTGAGAAGTAATTAGCAGGGAATCTGAGGCCCCTTATCAACGAAGCAGTGTGTGGGTTTCCGAGGTACCTTACTTTGGGGTCCTTACAAAAGGGATCCCACTATTTTGGGGAACTATAATAGGGGCTCCTATTTTGGGGAACCCCATGTAAACCTTCGCAAGTACCTGTAAGTCTGCACAAAGTTTACACCTTGAAAGTTGTCTGCGCACTCTGCTCCCTCCTTTTTGCCAGGCCGTGAGCATGATCGAGGCTCTTCGGGATAGGGCCTTTTGCTGGGTTTAGTCTAAAGTTGAAAGCATGGCCCCTAATATGGACCCTTAGGCCTTTCTAGGGACCCTTAAGGGTTCATATAGGTTATATAGTAGGTGTATAAGGATCCCAGGGCTAAGGGCCCATACTAGGGGCCCATGGGTTCAACCTTAGATTTAGGGTCCTGAAGCCAATGCCCCAAACAGTTTGTTTCAGTTCGGTCCGACATTTCGATTTCGGCACCTTCAATTCCTGGCTTGCTGCCTTCGTTCAGACTGCACAGCTTCCTCTCTCATCAACGAGTCAAGTTTCCTTAGTTTCACATGCGAGCAACTTGCCTTGACAGCAGCCCCCCGTCCCTGTACCCCAAAACCCTGACATGGACTCTGCGCCGTGGCGCTGTCCAGGCAATTTGATAGCATCAACGACAGGACTAGGAAGGCAGTACCCCTGTTCCATGTCTGAGAGATTCCCAACTTGAGAGCAAACCAAGCCAACTGAAACGAACCCCCGAACCCGAAAAGGCACGCGAACTCCTCCCCAACCCCCCTTCTCGTGGAGCCATTACTTTTGAGCTCTCTACAGCGATCTTGTCGAAGGCATCCCGAAGTTGATGTAGGGGTCTAAATGAATACCAATATTATTTTGGGGGGGGCTCCTTATTATAATTATGGTAGTATAATATACACCCCAACCCTGTTCCAATTATTAAGGGCCCTACATTAATGCAGAGGAAGTCTGAATAGTCAGTCCCTATATACATGATTTTGCTACAAATTCTTGCTTTCATTATGAAGGTCCCGACAAACAGATATCAGTGCTTAGGGTTCCGGGCTTGGGAGTTAAGTTTGCCCGACCTTAGCCGGAAGGCTGCAATTAAACCCGAAATTCGAGGGACTCCTGATGCAACATCGAAACGACCCCGAATACTACATCAGAGACCCACAGCTGCATGACAGGCTATGCAAGAGCAGCGTGTGCCCCTGGATGAGTATGGCACGCACCCCGGGTCATTGTCCCACAGTGGAGAAAATGTCCCACGCTTAAGCCATAGTAGGGTCTAGGGTTGAATCAGGGTCTAGGGACTCTTTACACAGCAGGGTTTAGTCTGAGTTCCCCGATACCCAGACTCATTCCATTGGTTTTGAGGCTCGTCAATACCGTTTCGGGGTATCTGGCTTTCCGCCCTAAGAACCCGAGCTCAGGTTAAGCGTGAAGGGCTGAATGCCTGTTAGTCCCGAAGAGACATGCCACTCTTTCGCATGCTGGGGCTGTGGGACTATGCAGGATTCCGGGAGTGTCCTGTACTGGCTGCTACCGCAAAGCTCGCAAATCTGGGTGCAGCAAACGTTTCAGACGAGCTGACCTTGAAAGCCGCCAGATAGAAGTTGCTCTTCACGTCTAGAGTATGCAGCTCGTCCTTGTTTGGGTTGGGGTTGAGGGACTCGTGACGGAGGCATAGACCCCACTGTACGAAAGGGTGTTCCCTGCATCACCGCGCCCTGCAAACCCTCTCTGCGGAACGTGCCCGGAAGCGATTGAAACCATTGAGCTTATCGAGCACAACACATGTGGCGATGATGTTGGATGTCTTGGACCCAAGTATGCATGAACCCGAAGCAACACTGACAAGAGCCCTAAAGCCCCAGAGCATAAAAGCCTCTGGAAGCGCTCGAACCTATACAAACCTCAAATCCCTAAACTCTTCGCCTCGTACCAGGAACGTCGCCTAGGCAAGTCCGAGAGTGAGTGCTGAATTCCTAAACCCCAAACCTCAATCCCCTAGATCGCCCAGGCTACACGACAGCCATCTCTGCCTGCAAGGAGAGTGGAAGGCCAAGCCAGGCAGGATCCAGATAAGGCTGTGTGGCTGAGGTCCCAGATGGCCTGGAATGAGGTGTATGCATGCATGTATGCATGCATGCATGCATGCGTGTATGCATATGGCATATGCATGTATGTATTTGTATGCATGCATGCAGCGTGTAATTGTAGGTAGGTAGGTAGGTAGGTAG
>CAJNDV010003116.1:0-11411 GCA_905221635.1 Symbiodinium sp. CCMP2456
TCCACACTGAACGAGAAAACGTCCACGTCGGCCGAGCGATTAATGCTAATGAAGTCCGACATGTCCGCCGTGACCAGCGTGGCGCCGCCGTCGGTCCCGACGGATACGACCGAGCCGCCGCCGATCACGCCAAGGGGCGTCGCGGTGGCGATCGTGTCGTTGCCGCCATTCTTCTCCAGAGCGTCGCCATACAGAAAATGGACCCCTCGGATGTCGTCGTGCTGGGGACCGTCAAATCCCGTCTGTGTGAAGGGCTCCAGGAGCGCCACGGAATTGCTACTGGTAAGGTGCCCGAGGCCAAGCGAATGCCCAAGCTCGTGCATCAGCGTATGCCGCAACGAGAAGGCGTTGCCACTGGCGTTGCTGAAGTAGGCGGCATCGTCGGTGTCGAGGAAGATATCGCCCAAATCGGGAGCGATCGTGTAACCAGCCGTGCCGATATTCACGCCAATTGTCCCATCGTAGCGGGCGCCCGCCAGCCGCACGTCGGCGCGCACCCCCGCGACCCCGGCCGCGCCATTGTGGTTTGCGCCGTCGTCGTAGGGTTCGTAAGTGAACGTGATGCCCGAGACCTCCGCCCAGCGATCAAACGAGCTTTCGACGTACCCAAACCATGGCCTTTGCGTCAGGTCCGACCCGCCCGGGCCCGCCCCGTACCACGAGTCGAGCTTCGCGATCAGATTGCTGTTGCGATTGACGCCCGGCGTGACGTTCTGGACCAGCGTCCCGTCGTCGGCGATCCCCCAGGTCAACGCGACCGGCGTCCCGATCGGACCGGCCACGCCACCCGCCGACGTGAACGTCCAGCGGTCGTTGTTGTTGTAGCCTTTAGCGGGCGCGGCCAGCATGGCGGCGGCTATCAACGCCGCTAGCGGCAAGTAATCTTGATTACGCATCGTGGCCAGATCAGAGGGCGCCGAAAATCTCTACGCTACTTTCACGGCGCAGTACCGGCAACCAAATGCGAGCGGTGGGTTCAATCTTTCGCGCGATTGCGATACAGATTTGGATCAACCGTCCCCGCCATCGCGGCGAGATCCAGACCCGTAATTCCGCCTTCGGCAAGGAAGCCCGCGATCCGCTCCGCGGCGGTCTGGGGCTCGGCGACCATGTCGGTGTACGCCACGCGGAGTACGGCAAAGCCCTGTCGGCGCGCCGTGAGCCGCTCGAACGCGTCGAGGTGCGTGACAAAAGCCCGGCGAACGATGTCCTGCGGCGGCGCCGGTTTGCCGAGTCGGGCAATCATCTTCGCCTGCGACGCCATAATCTCATCAAGATCGCGTTCAACAAAGACGATTCGGTACGTCTCGCCGCTTGGGAGATCGCCCAGCAAGTGCGAGATCACCTTCACGACCTTGCCTCGGCCATCACGGATGCAGGACGAGTCTGTCTTGAGCCGTTTCACCGCATCGAGTTCGAAATAGCCCCGCGGATTGTCGATGT
Source organism: Symbiodinium sp. CCMP2456 (assembly GCA_905221635.1). Lineage (NCBI taxonomy): Eukaryota > Dinophyceae > Suessiales > Symbiodiniaceae > Symbiodinium > Symbiodinium sp. CCMP2456. The sequence continues at coordinate 1,444 of CAJNDV010003116.1, forward strand.
CGGCGGCACGCTCGCCATCGGTCAGCGGCTCGACACCACCTGCCGCGATCATCTGCATGGCCAACGAAGTCCCCGACCGCGGCAAGCCAGAGACGACAACGATAGGGGCCATCATGCTGCAAACATTCGAGGATAGCGGAGCACTTCTAAGACCCGCTATTGTGCCCCCGCTTCAGCGGATTTCCAACACGCCCTGCTCAACCACCTCTTCGCTCGGCGCCGCCTCTGGCTCATCGGACTCGATGGTCAGCAAGACTTTGGCGGCTTCTGCCTCTAAGCCGTTGACATCCAAGATCGCGAAGATCCTACCAGCCGAAGCATGCCTTAACTCTCCGCGAGCGATCACAGCGCCCTCTTCATCAATGAGCCAAACCCAGTTCGGCTCAGAGCGGCTGGCGAGTGGGTTGTGAGTCGCCCAAACATGCAACTGCTGCGACACCGAGTCATATAGCAAGTGGGTGACGACCGACTTTCTAAAGCTCGTGATCGGCAACGACACGAGCCGAGCGCCGCGAACGCCAAATTCTCGTTCGCTCTTCGCGACACGTTCCTGCCATGCCTCGGCGATGGATTGTTTCACCGCGTCGGCGGCTTCTGGCGACCGCAGCCACGTGACGCCCGCCGCAACAACGGCAAGCGAAGCCGCTACCGACCACGCGGCGATTGTCCAGGCGGACCGCTTCGGCGTTGATGTAAGCGTGGCCGATGTTGCGATGGCGTCGAGCAATTGCGTCTTAAGATGCGCGGGTGGCGCCGGCAATGGTTCGGCGTCTAGCAACAGCGCCGCCGCGTCTTGCAGTTCGACGAGTTCGATGAGGCAAGCCTCGCAGCCGCTTGTCAGGTGCCGTTCAACTAGCGCGCGTTCCTCCTCAGTCGCCGCGCCGGCGGCGTAATCGGGCAGGAGCGGTCGGATGCTGTCACAGGACATCGTGGTCCCTCCCTACCGAACGGAGTGCGGAACGGAGGGTTTGCAAGGCCGTACGGATGCGGGTCTTGATCGTGCCGAGCGGTTCGCCGAGCTGCTCGGCAATCTCAGCGTGGGTGAGGCCTTGGAAGTACGCCATCTCAAGCGGCGTACGTTGCTTGGCTTCGAGTCGTCCGACGGCGGTGCGGACTTGGTCCGAATTCTCGTGTTCGACGAGACGGGTGTCGGGGCGGTCGGAATGTTGACGCTTCACCATCTCTGGCAGCGACTCGATAGCCGCCGCCTCCGTTCGTTCGGCCCGCGTGGCGCCGGCCCGCAGCCGGTCGATCGATCGGCTCCGCGCCAGCAACAAGACATACGTGCGTAAGGCGCCGCGGGATGGGTCAAAACCGTGCGGGTCTTTCCAAAGTGACAGAAAGACGTCTGACACGACGGCTTCGGCGTCGGCGTCCCTCCCCAGCACCCGCATTGCCATCCCGTAGACGCGTGGAGCGTAGCGGTCGTAGAGCGTGGCGAAGGCGTCGCGATCACCCGCAGCTACCCCAGCGATGAGCGGCCCTTCATCTTCGGCGTCGGCGTAGCGGTCCCACTGACGGGGACTTGGTGACCGATTGGCGGCGCTCGACGACATAAATCTTTCGGCGGGCTGTCGGTCAGATCGTCGGACTAACCGTCTGATCGGCGCCGGCTTCGCTCGGCGTGAATCGATAGACCGCGTCGGTCATCCAGCGATGCTGGGATTCATCTTCTTGGCGGCTCAAGTAGAAGCGGTAAGCCACCAGCGTCCCGGAACGATCGATCAGCGTTACTAGGACGGTGGCGGCGTCGCCCTTCTTAACGGCGCGGCCAACGGCGTAGCCTTGGTTGTCAGTGAGCGCCACGTAAGGGCTGGAATCGACGAGCTTCTCGAATCGCTCGAGCGGCCCCGTGATCACTCGGTTGCCCGGCGAGGCGAAGCTAAACACCCGTCCGCTGGCGGTGGCGTCGTTGCGCCATTCGGCGAGGGCGGCCATCTGCTCACTCACGACGCCAGCTGGGGCTAACTCGAAATCAGCCGGAGTGGATGCCACCGAGCCCGTCCCCAGTCCGCTCGAGGTTCTCAATTCACTGCACCCCGCGCAGGCGAGCAGCGCGACGCAGCCCGCGACGAATAACAGCGAGCGGAGGGGGGCCATCGGCACGGGCCTCGAATGAGTTCGCGACGAAACCCTTCGCCGCAGCCCTTCACCGTAGTTCTCCGCTGGGCAGCGGTCAATCGATGGACTTCGAGCCCAATCAGCCAGTTCTTGAGGTGTTTTATTGAACTCGTTCAATCCGGGCACGGGTGGCGCCCGTAACTCCTCAGCGTTGTGAAGGTTTTGTCCCCTTTCTTGCTGAGGTCCTCCCTATGTCTCCACGCCTAATGCTAGTCGCTTGCGGGCTGATGCTCGCGCCCGCCGCCGCCCACGCCGAATCGATCTACGGCGTCACCGAGGAGCAATTCCTCGTCAGTTGGGATTCAGCGATGCCAGGAAACCTGATGTCGGGAATGCCGATCACCGGCTTGCAATCTAACGAGACGATTCTTGGCATCGATTTCCGTCCCGCGACGGGCGAGCTCTTTGCCGTCGGCAGTTCAAGCCGACTCTACACGCTGAGCAGCTCGACCGGCGCCGCGACGATGGTGGGCTCCGGGCCGTTCTCGCCGCCGATCAACGGGTCGAGCTTCGGCTTCGACTTCAACCCGACGATCGATCGCATCCGCTTTGTATCCGACGTCAACAAGAATTACGTCCTCAATCCGAATGACGGTATGGCGACCGAAGTCACCGACGTCTTCTTCCCGATGGGGGACGCCAACGCCGGAACCGACCCCAACGTCGTCCACTCGGCCTACACGAACAGTTTCAATAACGCGACGACAACGCAGCTCTACGGCGTTGATGCGGGTCTCGACCTCTTGGTGACACAAGCAAACTCGGCCGGAACTCTTGGGACCGTCGGCGTCCTGGGCACCGATGTCACCAGCACCGGAGGCTTCGACATTTCTGGCGCCACCGGCGTCGGCTACATGGCGATCGAAGACTCGACCACCTCGCGAACCACTTTCTGGACCGTCGATCTGATGACCGGACTCGGTACGCCCGTAGGTGAAGTGGGCGGTGGGGCCATCATCACCGCAATCGCCGTCGCGCCGATTCCCGAGCCAACCAGTGCAACCCTCCTCGTAGCGAGCGTCCTCGGAACAGGTTTCCTTCGTCGCGCCCGCAAGTAGGAAACTCACTACCCGCTAATGTCACTACTCGCCTTTTCCGAATTAGGAGTCAGCACCGTGTCCATCTTACGAATCTCAACGCTTCTAGCAGCGGCAGCGATGTCATTGCCGGCCTCCGCAGATCATCTGCAGCAGTTCGCCGCCAATATCGGCTCTCTCAACAACTCCGGCGGCAGCGCATTTGCGCTAATGACGCTGGACACCACGGCGATGACGCTTGACATCTCGATCACCGGCACGGGATTCGAGCCCAATCAAGACCACTTGATGCACATCCACGGCCTCCTCACCGGGGACGGCACGAGCGGTAACCCGGCGGGCGATTCGGTGAGCCCGACGATCGCCGACGATGGCGACGGCGATGGTTTCGTCGAAGTGCTCGAGGGCCTGCCACGCTACGGTGACATACTGCTCCCCTTACCGACGCAGAATACGCCCACGGGTTCGTTCGTCTTCAATCAAATGTATGACCTTACCGACGACAGTTTGTTTGGCAGCCCGGTGAGCGGCATGGACTACGTCGGCGCCGACCTGATCCCGCTCGACTTCCGTGAGATCGTGATCCACGGCCTGTCCGTCGATGGAACAGCAGGAGCCGGGACGGACGGTGAGGTCGATGGGACGGCTGGTTACAAGCTTGTCTTGCCGGCCGCGTCGGGTGAGATCTTTGGTGTTCCCGAACCGACCACAGCTGTTTTGGCAGGCATGTTGAGTCTGGCGATGTTTGCTCGCCGTCGATAGGTCATCGGTCTGGGCAAGGATAGAGGCGACGGGCCCGGTCAGCACAGCGCTGGCCGGGCCTCTTTCGTTGACCCCCCAGCAAACTCTCCCGAAACGCCTACTCTTTAGCCGACTCATCTACGACTGGCTTTGCGGTCGTATGGCTCACCAGACGTAGCTCCATCGGCGTGGTCGTTTGATTCCAAACACGGCGCTGATCGACGAAGAGCCATTTCTTCTCGCCACGCGCAAGGCAACGCACCTCGACCGAGCCGCCGTCCCAATCGGCCGGCGCCGCGAACGTAACACGGAACAGTCGCTCCCCTTCGAGAGTCGACTGCGACGAGCGCCGGAGCTTGTAGTACACGCCCGACCGGCCGCCGGTGGTTCCGCTGACGATAATGGCCTGCTTGGGCGGCAACTCGCTGCGGGTGACGGTCGCCGACTCGGCCTTGGAGGTCCCGGCGGTAAGGGTCGGTGTCAAGCAAACGTCCGGCGCGAGCTTTGCTCCGATCGTCGCAGCGATCGACTTATCGGTCGCAATCGTCTCCTTAACTTCGATGGGTTGCGCTAAGTCACTAGCGAGCTCGGTGCGCGGCGCGTAGTCGTGAACCTTGAGGCCCGCCGCGGCGCCGTCAATCTCTAGAATCATGTCGTCCACCTTCCCTGCTTCGCCATGGAATAGTAGCAGCGACACCGGGGTGACGACCTCCACCAGCCGCATATCGGGGTTGGCGGCGAGGAATTCGGGCGTCGTCACGTCACGACAAGCAAGCGTCGCCGGCACGTCGAACGCCACCTCGGGCGTGCTCGTGTCGAAGCTGCCGACCTGCGGCAGTTCGATCGCTGAAGCGGGATTCGCCGACATCCAGATCGCTGGCACAAGGAACAAAGCAAGTAGGCTTCTCATCGTGTCGCTCCATCCGTAACGAGAAGGGCCCTTTCAAGCAGGTAGGGCGTCCGTGCTCGTGCTACGCAGAAACCGAGCCGCCGGTTTCAAGAGCGACCGGCGTTTTTCCGACAAGGTTCGGATCGACGACCAGTTCATCAAAGCTAGCGGCGACGGCGCCACGGAACCCCGCCAGCAGTGGCGTGAATGCGGCCGGCAGCTTGTCGAGTCGCACCCGCTGCATCACTTGGTTGAGACGCATCACCAAGGCGTCGTCATCGCGATAATCGGCGAGGAACCGGACCTCGACGTACCGCTCGACGAAGAGCGCAAGATCGCCGACGTCGCGTTGCGCCATCCGCTCAATCGACGCCGCCACCCACGCCCCATCGACATGCGTCATTAGCTCGTAATACCAATCGAGCAGCCCTGACTCGCGCCGCGCAAGTTCATCATCGAGCAGCATTTCGACAAGGATGTGCCCGAGAAACCAGGGCCGCATACTGGTCGATTCACCAAGCGCCTCGCGAACCGTCTTCGCAAACCCTAGCGATAACGCTCCGAAGGCGGGCGATTCGTGGAACCAGGCGTCGTCGGCGTGGTGACGGCAAACGCCCCTCGCCAGGGCCGCCAACTGCGCGTTCTCCGAATCGAGGTGCGGCGCCGCGTCGCGCGACCGGCACTTCGTTCGGCGAGACGCGACGCCAAGCCAGTCCGGTACGGCAACGCCCGCTAGCTCGTATGGATCGGCTGATCCGTTGCGAAGGAAGGACCAAGCGTGGGCTAGGTAATTCATCGTTGCTATCAGGTGGCAGAATTGTCGGGCGGATTGGGCAATCTGCGGTACGGCTGGCGAGATTTTTTTCTAGCAGTCTCGGCCGCCTCCGGGACTACGCACAAGTCTCGCGGTTTACCCAGTCGAAACAACCCGTAGGGTCCATCGGTGGACCAACTGCTTCGGTAGAGGCTCCTTTGATCTGAGGCTTGTGCGATGCGTTCTTTGCTAGCTTGTTACGGAGTCCGCTTGCTGAGCGGTTTCGCATTGTTCGCGTCCGCCGAGATTGGCATCGCCGCCGCGCCCTGCGCTACGTCGCCCTACGCAGCCTACTACCAAGCGCCGTACGCGGGGCCCATGAACCATGCCCACACCGCTGCGCAGTTTCAATGGGGCTGGTTTGGCGCCGAGCAGGTCTATCCGCAAGTCGGGTGGCACCGCGACTACAACGGCGACCTGATGCGCTGGTCGACCAAGCGGCGGTATTGAGCGGTATTGAAAAGGGACGACGGGTAAGAGACGAGGGTCGAGGGATTTCTTGCTGCCAGCCGTATCGGCTTTACGGCGCTAACGTCACCCCCTCGTGTCAGCGCTGGAATCCGATATTGAACGTGAATACACGTTTGTCGTCGAAGTCCGGCCCCGCTACCGGCCAAGCAAAGTCCAACGCGATTGGCGCCGGACCCATCGCAGGCACCAAGATCCGTAGGCCCACGCCCGGCGCTACACGGTAGTCGTCGAGCGACGCGGAAGGAGTAACCGTGCCGTGATCCACAAACGCCACGCCGTGGATCATGTCGTCCGCCGAAAGCGGGAACATGTATTCGGCCGTGTTGAGGAACATCCAGTCGCCGCCCACCTCGAAGCCATTGATAACCGGTGACGCGCCGCGGAAATCGTAGCCGCGCATTGTTGAGAAGCCACCCGCATAGAACCGGTCGTACACAGGCGTGTCCGATCCCGTGATGCCCAGCCGAGACTGGAAAGTCAGCACGTGGCGGCCGGTGTGGTCGGGGCGCTCTTTAAGCAGGTAGTAGGTACGGGCGTCGAGTTCGGCGCGCGGGTAGCTGAACGATCCGATCACCTGTTCGACGCTCGCCGAGAGGTAGTAGCCTTCCGTCGCGAGGAACGGATTGTCTCGCTTGTCGTTCACCAACCGCAAGCCGAAGCCATGCAGCGAGTTGTCGCCGAGCACCTCGGCGTAGTCGGGGAGCGTTGGATCGGACGGGTTGAAGATCTTCACGTTCTCGCCGCGGTACGTGACCATCCCCGACAGGTCGCGATCGACCCACTGATAACCCCAGCCAATGCGTCCGCCGAGGCGTTCTTCGTCCCAGTCGTCGTAGCGGCGTTCGTAGTACGAGCCGCTCAGGTTGAGGCTGATCGGTGTGTCGAGGAAGTAGGGCTCTTGCCAGCTGGCGAGATATCGCTGCACCTGGGTGCCCGGCGCCGCTTCGAGTCGGAAGTGCTGACCTCCGCCGCGGAAGGCGTTGCCGTCGTAGACATCTTGCATGCTCCTTGGCACGGCGCGCCAGTCGAAGTTCTGCTCGTCGAGTGAAATCTGACCGACGACACCCGCGTCGGAGTTCACCGCAACGCCGACCATGAACCGGCCTGTTTGCGTCTCTTCAAGGTTGATCACCAGGTCGGCGAACGGATCGTTCGGCGGCGGCACCGGTGTCGTTAGATTGGTCCCCAGCGGAAAGAGCTGCGTGTTGACGGGCGATCCCGCTTGATAAGCGTCGGCGCCGACCGAGTTGTAGGTGGGTGGCGCGGGTTGTCCGTAGGTGGGCGGCGCAATCGTCTCGGCAGGATAGCCTGTTGAAGACGGAGTCGTTGTCGCGGGGTAGCCCGGCGCTGGCGGCTGGGCGGGATACCCCTGAGGGGGCGGCAGCGTGTTGGTTGTTGCAGGATACGCCGTCGGCGGCGCTGGGTATCCCTCGGCATACTGCGTTGGCGCTATGGGCGCCGCGCTGGGGTCCGTCGCGCCGACGGTTGTGCCGCCGTAGTTCGGGTAAGGGTTGTAGTGCGCGTCGGGCGCCGTCGAGGCGCCGAAGACATTGCCCGCTGGTTGGCCCTGATCGGCATAGGGCGTGCCGCTGCGCGATAAGGCCTCTTCGGGTGTATTGGCTACCGATTGCTGCATCTGGTAGACCGAAGTCGCTCCCGTCGTGGCGGGGTAGCCCGCAGCGGGTCCTTGCCCGCGGTAGACCTCGGCCTCGATCGCAATCGATTGCCTCGGCGCCGGCTCTTTGGCGACAGCGTAACTTTCGCTCGTCGGCGCCGGCTCGACGATTTGATAAACCGATGGCGTTGGCGGCATGTAGGAGGTCCAAGGCGTGGCGCTAGGGCTCGCCGGGTTTTGACCGCGGAACACCCCTTGGCGATCGGCCTCCTCCGCCTTTTCTTCGGCAGCGAGCCGTTCTCTGGTCTCGGGAGAAACCTCCGGCGTGATGGTTGGCACCGACCCCATCTGCGGGTTACGGTTGAACACGCCCGCCGCTCCCAGGCGCCGCTCGGCGTCACGTAGCTTGCGAGTGTCGAGTATGTCACCCGGTCGCAAGCCCACACGATTGATCGCTACGGGCAGTCGGGTGTGGGAGTCCTCGCCCCGGATGTTCACCAGGATGCGGCCCACGCGCCACTGCTCGCCTTCTTCGACGTTATAGACCAGGTCGATCTTGCCCGGCTCTTCCAGAAAAAGCATCTCGGCCCGGATGTCGGCGTAGATGTATCCGCGGCTTCCATAGAGGTCGCGTAGCCATTGCACGTCTTGTTGCTGAACGCCACGCTCAAAGGGGCTGCCGTCAGTGAGTTTCAGCCCCGAGCGGATCGATGACGTGTCAAACAACTCGACGCCGTTAATCGTCACGTTGCGGATCGAGTACCGCGGACCCTCGCTGATCGCAAAATGAACGGTCGCCCACTCACCGCCCTCGCCCAACTCGACGGTCCGTCCGACCTTCGCACGGAAGAAGCCGAACGAACGGTAATAGTCGGTGAGCTTGTCAACGTCTGATTCAAGCGCATCGCGTTTCAGTTTGCTCCCCATCGGCCAAGCGATGCCGGGCTTTGAAGCGATCTTCGTCTTGAGTTGCCCGTCGGAGGCGAATTCGTTTCCCTCGAAGACGACGGTCCAGATCCGTTCCTGCGGGCCCTCGTTGATACTGTAGGTGACGCCCTGGTCTTTCGAGTCGGCGCCCTCGACGACTTCGACGTGGACACGATTGAAGCCGTTCTCACGGTAGAGCGAGGCGATCTTCTGCTTCCCCTCTTCGACCGCGTAGGGATCGACCGCGCCGCCAACCGTCAGTCCTGTCGCCTCGGCGAGCTTCTTCTCTTTGATCGATTCATTGCCGAGGTACTCGACGTAGCGGAGTGTCCGCCGCTCGACCACCTCGAGGATGATCACGCGACCCGTTTCGGTCGACTTGTGCAATGGGCGGACGGTGACGAAGTACGGAAGTGAGGCCAGCTTTTTGATGTCGCCTGCGAGAGCGCGGGGGTCGAAGGGCCGACCCACACGGGTTTGCATCTGATTGAGGATCCGCGACGCCGGGACCGTTTGGTTGCCGCGGACCTGGATGTCGGCGACCAATTCGTCGGTGGCGAACTCGCTGAGACCGCTTGTCGCTCTGCGACCATTGTCGCCCGGCATCGGTTGCCGCGCTGCCGGCGATGCANNATCGCCGATGCCTTGTGCGGCGGCCGGCGCAACCGCGACCAGTAGCGCGACGATCGCGAAAACCCGAGACCTAACCAAGCGACTCGCGCAGGGGCGAGCGACGAATGGCCGGTTCACGGGGCTTCGTTGGGCTTGCGGCATCGAGGGCGTGTCGGGGTCGATTGAGCGCTGATATTCCTACCGAGGCGAAGGCGCAAGCCGTCGCAGGCCCTCCAGCGGGAAGGAGGCCGCGTAGAACTAGAAAAAGCGCAACCTCACCACAAGACCGATGGCGGCTCCTGAGCCAATCGGGGCAAAGTTTTGCCCCCGGGCACGCCGATACGGCGGCGCCGTCAGCCCGCACTGCTAGCACGAAGAGAAGCGAACCACAATGGAACGACGGAACAAAGGGAAACGGACCTTCAAAATAGCACTCCGTTTCCCTTTGTTCCTTTGAGGTTCAAATCTGGAGAAGCCGGCGACGCTAGCTAGCCGAACGAGTTGTCCCCGCCGCCGTAGCCGCCGGCGAACTCGTCGTACTGCTGCGGCGCCCGGTTGGTGAACCGGGTGAAGTCGTGCAGCCACGTGAGCTTCACGTCACCTACCGGGCCGGCGCGTTGCTTGCGGATGATCAGCTCCGCCTCGCCGCGGAGGCGTTCGCGGTCCTCTTCGTTCGTCGCGTAGTACTCTTCGCGGTGGATGAACATCACCACGTCCGCGTCTTGCTCGATCGCGCCCGAC
>CAJNDV010003118.1:0-10353 GCA_905221635.1 Symbiodinium sp. CCMP2456
TTAGGGTTTAGGGTCGAGGGGTCAGGGTTTTGGGTTTATGTTTAGGGTTTAGGGTTCAGGGTTTAGGGTTTAGGGTTTAGGGTTTAGGGTTTAGGGTTTAGGGTTTAGGCTTAGGGGCCGGGTTTGAGATCAGGGTTTGTGTGTAGGGATGGTCTTCTTCTGCCTCTTACTATTTCTTGAAGTGTTGCCGTGCAAATGCAACAAAACCAGCACTCCAACCCCAAACCCTAAACCCTAAACCCTAAACCCCTGAACCCTAAACCCTAAACCCTAAACCCTAAACTCAAAACACCAAGCCAGAGACCCTAAGCCCGAAGCCCTAAACCCCAAACCCTTCACTACGAGGACCGCAGCTATGAAAAACCGTCAAGGCCTAGTCCAAGGATTAGTTGGCGTCTTTGGATTTCGGGTGAGGTTTTGGCTTCAAGGGTGTGGGGGTTGAGGGACGGCTTAGGGATTAGGGTTTAGGGCTTCGGGTTTAGAAGTACACAGCAAGGAAGCTCCAGATGGGGTTGTGCAACTGACTTCGTAAAAGAGTACTCTGGTTTTTCCAGCTTGGAGACTAGAACCTCCATCCTGTGAATCACTTCCAGACCCGTGAACAGTATAAATTGAACCGTGCACCTTTTTTTCGGTGGACAGCTCTTTCCATCAACTGTCTAAAAACAAGGTATATGATAATTCTGGATTATTGCAGCACAGGGGCCTTGATAAGTGGGCTCTGTTAGACTATTTGATGTATGGAGAACCTACAGGGAACGCTACTGTCTCTCATGATGTACCGCGACACCAACATCAAACGTGCTTGCAACGCATATCAGTCGGAATTGCCACGGTAGCAGAAGGCAGGGAAGTTGCACCGAGCTGAGCCAGCCAAGCTCTACGGGAAAACATCGGAAACGGAATCCTCAGCCGTAGGTTCCCAGCCTCTCCACTCTAAGCCTGAAATGCCCTCATGCAGCGGTCTTAATATCTAGAACAGCGTTTGGTGATACTTCTGCCATACTGAACAGAAGGAGCCCCCAAATAGTATTGGTATTCATTTAATTATAGGCCCCTTTCTGTATTTTCGTGTGAGCCCCGACCATTTGGCAAAATGCTGAGGGAATCTCTGAGATGGAAAAGTTTAGGGTTTAGGGTTTAGGGTATTGATGCTTGGTGCGCCACATACCCTTATCAGTTTAGGGTTTTGCGTTTAGGGCGCGATTGCCCCCCTGAAAGACATGTACACCCAAGAGCGTAATATAGTGGCCTAAATAATTACCTATACTATTTTGGGGGTTCCTTATTACAATTACAGTAGAATAAGCCCCAAAACCCTATTCTAATTATTAAGGCCCCTATATCATAGAACCCTTATAGTCATCCTAATAGAGCCCTTTTAAAGGAAACCTAAGGTAAAAAAATATTCTATTTATGAAGGTTCCTACATGAAACGCGAAACACTAGAAAACCTGAGGAACCCGGGATGTTGCATCCGGTTGGTCTTCGAAGCTTTCCGCGAGCACAGGTTGCCAGCCCTCAGAATCTTGCAAGATCCGGCCGTTTAGGGTTTAGGGGTTTGGGTTCAGGGTTTAGGGTTTAGGGGTTTGGGGGTTTGGGTTTGGGGTTGTGGCTGGCAAAAAAAGTTAAGTCTTACACATAATGGTCGATAGGGTTTCTTGTGATAAGATATTACATAGTTTGAAAGAGGTTTACCTATAGTCTCCATTGTAGTTCCGTTTTGGGGATACCTTATAAAATCCTTAATATGTATTTGGTTAAACCAAAAAAGGAACTACAATGGAGACTATAGGTATTTTGAAAGAGGTTTAGGACTTGAGGTTGAAGGTCAGGAGGTAAAGTAGTTGCGGCTCTCCGGTTTATCGCCATGGCCACTACCCAGAATCTAGACGTTGGTTTAGGGTTTAGGGTTTAGGGTTTAGGGTTTAGGGTTCCATGGCAACTATCAACTCGTACATGAGTTGAGGGCTTACGGTTTAGACTTTAGGGCACCCAAACCTTTCTGTAGATAGGAGAAGGTGGACATATTCATGCTACAGCTCACGACTCACGACTCCACCATGAAAGATCTCGAGGACTATCGAAACCCTATAACCGTCAGACCATTCCTAGTGCGATGTTACGGATATCGAGCGGCCAGCTGCAAGAATCTGTCGCTAGTTCGGGCAGTGCGCCCTCCCGTGTTCGTGGTGTGACGCGCGGCGCAGGAAGAGAGCATCCATCAAACGAGGGGACTGAAGAAAATGTTGACAACCCTAAGCCTGAACCCTAGACCCTAAATTCAACAACAAACAAAATACTAGGAAGTTTGTGGGCTGACGAAAGCAGGGGACATAGGTAAGGCAACTGTAGCTCACAACCCCAAGGCCCAGACCTAAACCCCGCAAACCCCAAACCCTAAACCCCAAACCCCAAACCCTAAACCCTAAACCCTCACCCTGAACCCCAAACCCTAACACCTATACGGGGAAATTATGGCTACGTGTATAAGCTAGAAGGGTTTTTACTGTACGGGCCTCATAGCGAGAGTAGGGCTTGAAGGCATATTATATTATCACCAGAATAAGGAACCCCCCAAATACGCTTGATGATAGAAATCGGGCATTACCCATAATAACGAATATACCATCATTCCCATAGTTTAGGGTCCTTGCAGGATTTCTATCATCAACAATAGTATTGGCAATGATTTAGGCCCCCGAATTAGAGACTGCTAGGCTTTAGCGTGACAGGCTTCCGGGATTAGGGCTTCGAAGGTTAGGGGTGTAGGGTTTAGGGTTTAGGGTTTGGGATTTAGGGTGTAGTGTCCGAAAGCTTACGTGGCCCCCACAGGTACGTCGAATCATAGCCTTTTCTAGGTGCCGGGGCCATGATTTTACCCTCCTTTTGGAGGGTTTCGTAGGGTGTAGGGCTTAGCAGAGCTTCGTCGTAAGTAAAGCTTCAGGCTATATACTCAGGGCCCCCTATAAACCCCAAACCCTAAAAAGGCTTCAAGCTCAAAGGTCTCCTTTAGACTTCAGGGTGTTCAGGTTGAGGAGGAGGTTTCGGGTTTAGGGTTTCGGGGGTTCGGGTTTAAGACTTCAGGGTTTAGGGTTTAGGGTGTTTAGGACTTAGGGTTTATAAGGTTTAAGACCACGGAGTGGTAAGGTGTAGGGGAAGGCTGATTAGACAGTTTGGAACCCAGCGTGTCTCTGCGGCTCGTCTGGCGGTCAGTGTGAGTGCGACGCAGGGACCTTAGCGCCTTAGGTATTTGGAGTGTACGGTTTAGGGGTTAGGGTTTAGGGGTTTGGGGGTTTATGAGTGGTGAGACATAGATCCTTTCAGAGTTTGGTGCAGCCGTCGCTGTTTACCCCTCCAGAAAGCTCCCTTCCTTGGTTTAGCCGCGACATACCCCAACAAATAGAGACCTGCTTGGAGGGTCGGGAAACTAGGACAACCAATATTTAATCCTCTGCACCCCAAGCGGGCGGCGGAGTCGAAGTGGACTCCGAGACTGCAGCCGTTTCCACTGTACAGGCGAGCGGTTCAAAAAAAGTCTGGGGTAATGCTGTAGGCTTCTTGTAACGAAATGAGGGAGTATCCTTAACCCTCAACCCCTAAACCTTAAACCCCGAAACCCATCAGGATTTCGGGTCAGTTCTCGAATTTTTGGGGCTTTGGAATTAGGACTTCAAGCTTAGGGCGTAACCCTTAACCCTAAACCCTAAACCCTTGTGGGAATTGTGGGGTGTCTTTCCCCTGGCTACGTCCTATGCATCTTAAACACCAAACCCTAAAACCTCTAAAACCTAAATGCTAAACCTGAACCCAAAACCGCTCAATGAACGATCAACGGGCTTCAAAGAGTTCGGGTTTAGGGTTTAGGGTTTAGGGTTTAGGGTTTAGGCTTCAAAGAGTTCGGGTCCCGCCCTACGGCAAGCCTGCCATACCGAGGATGGTCCGATAAGGTTTGGGGTTTAGGGGGCAGAGTTTGGGGTTTAGAGTTTAGGGTTTATAGGGCTTAAAGGGTTTAGGGTTTAAGGTTTAAGGTTTAGGGCTCAGGATGTTCATGATGCATTGCCATGGGGGAGAGGAGAGGCGTTCATGATTAGAACATGGTTTCGGGTTCGATTGTAGTGTGTATATATATATATAATACCATGGAGCCCGAAAGAATACTATGGGCTACTACACGTAACTGTCGCAAGGCCCTGTTGTTTCTGAGCCTGCTCACGGCTTCAGTTTCAGGGCTGAGGACTCACAGCTTTCTGGTTTTGTGCTCTCGGGGGAGTCTGGTTGGTCTAAATACTAAAGCGTCGGGTTAGGAGGTGAGTTTATAGGCTTCACACTTAAGGCTTAAAGCTACGGGCTGTAAGCTCAGGGTCCAGGGTTCTAGGCTTGGCGCAACATTGGAATTTGGCATGCGTCCGGATTCCCAGAAGTCGTCGATGGCAGAGAGCCCGCATACCCTAAACCCTAAACCCTAACTCCAGGCCTTAGACCCAGCAACACTCACACTGCATATAAAGGAACCTCTCAAAGTAGCCCTTAAATGAAGCCCTTGAAGGAGCCCCGTAAAGGAACCCGTAGAGGAGACCCTGGAGGAGTGTAGACTGCGGGGGCCTTAATAATTAGAAAAGAGTTTGGGCTCCTGTACAGTTTGTTTGATATTGAGGAACTCTATATCACAGAAATATTGGTAATTCTTTAGGCTTTTATATTAAAGTCTGAAGTCTAAGAATTACATTACTATGGCACCCAAAACTAAACCAAATTATAGCCTGTTCTAATTATTCTAAACCCTAAGCCCTAAACCCTAAACCCTATTATAGCAACCCTAGCAGGATCCTTGCAAAAGCAACCCACAAGCTCAGGGACCCTTCCTTGCAATGTAGGGGCCTTCATAACTAGAATGGGGTTGAGGGGTGTGTTATGCTAGAATTATAATAAGGAAGCCCCAAAAGTAGTATAGGTAGTGATTGAGGCCCCAATATTAACATTAACCCATCCGATGAGAACCCAGGAGCTCTCAGAACAAAAGCCACAAAGCTGGACGTGGATTGCGGAGCCCTACCCCTGGAAATCCAAAATCAGAACACCCTGAAGGACCTACAAAAACAAACTAAACCCTAAACTCCTCAAAGCTGAACCTTGTAGCCCTAAATCCTCAAGCCAAACATTCTTGCAGGCCTTCTGCCCCAGCTTGCTAGGGCTTGTCGGCAGGAAGGTGGGCGATCTCATCCGCTCGATTGGATCTGAGGTTAGAAGTATGGGCCCTAATATGGACCCTTAGGCCTTTCTAGGGACCCTCAAGGGCACATATAGGGTATATAGTAAGTGTATTAGGATCCCAGGGTTAAGGGCCCATACTAGGGGCCCATGGTTTAAACCTTAGATCGGAGTCCGTCTCTCAAAGCTTAGGCTTGGGGCTTAACGCACAACATAATATGGGTAGTTGTAATTCTCCAAATCAGGGTCCCTTTGTGGGTCCCCAAAATAGTACGGCACCCTTATAAAAAGTACCCTATAAAAGGGATCCTAATTTAGGGAACTAAACCCTAGACCCTAAACCCTAAACCCTATGAAAGGGATCCTAATTTAGGGAACTACCCTTTTGGAGGCCTTGACTTGACTAAGCATTGGAAAACACTCCTGGGGGCTCCTTATGATGATGTGCACTGTACCTATAGTCTCAAAGTCTCCATTATCATTGTAGCTTCTTTTTGGGCTACATTTTAGGATCCTTAACATAAAACTGGGTAAACAAAAAAGGAACTACAATGGACACTATAGGTATAGCACATAATACCCATAAACACCATTCTGATTGGTAAGTCCCCAACAGCCAAAAAAACTGACGCCCTGAACCCCAAACTTTAAACCACGCACCGATGGGCTAGGGAGCCCTCAGCAGTGCCTGACCTTAGAGAACAAAGAATCCGAAGGTGGACCTGATGTGGTTTTTCGTGTTGCAGTAGCGCAAGAACTCTGGGCCCTTCATAGGGTTTCGGTTGAGGGTGTATAGTGTTTTAGTATTCTTATAAGAATACCCTAAACCCTAAACCCTAAACCCTATAAACCCTAAACCCTAAACCCTAACTCTTCAGAAGGTCCGACTTTACATACACCGCGCTTCTTGTCATAGGCTTCTTGGCTGGAGGGACGTGGGTCTGCAGGCTCCCAGAGCCCCAAAGCCCACAGCCCACACCCTTATATGCCCATTACGCCTCAAAACACTAACTGTTGCGGTTTAGGGTTTAGTGTTTAGGGTTTAGGGTTTAGGGTTTAGGGTTGCTAGATCCCCATAAACCTTAACCTAAGCCTTTGATGGTGTGGCTTTTGGTTTAGTTTGGTGTTTGGGGTGGTGGGTTTGTAGAACCTCGGTTGTGCGGGTTATCAACTGGCGGGCGTGGAGGGTCGGGGGCCTTAGTAGGTAGGTAATACCAGGACTTATAAGTACCTTAAAAAGGGATACTTATATTCTGGGTTGGCATATGGACAGTAGTCTAAATTAGAGTCCTTTTAGGATCCGTTTTGTAAGGGTGGCCTACTATTTGGGGACCTGAAACAGAACCCTAATTTGGAGAACTACCCAAATTCCGGCGCCCAGAAGCCTACAGCCCCTAAAGGCCCTTATATAAGTTCGATGCCGCAATGATTGCCTCAATATCCAATCTCTACACCCAAACTTACGCTGTAATGTAGGGGCCTGAATAATTAGAATCGGGTTTTGGTGTATATTGTACTGTAAATATAACAAGGAACCCCCAAAATAGTATAGGTAATTATTGAAGCTCCTATATTAGGATGGAGGTATCACGGTTTTTCCTAAAATGCGAACCGAGCTTTCGAGCATCGCAGCACGTTCCACGCAGCTGCTGGAAGATCAAGCACAGAGGCCAAAGCATGCAGCTCCGGAGACAGGCATCCTAAACCCTAAACCCTAAACCCCTAAATCCCTAAACCCTAAACCCCTAAACCCCTAAACCCCAAACCCTAAACCCTAAACCCTAAACCCTAAACCCATGCGCATGGTCGGGTTTGGGCTTTATACACTTAGAAGCTGAAGGGACTTGGAAAGTAGGTTTAGTGGCTGGAACAATGAGCCAAGTTGTAACCCCGAGTAGAACCCTTCAAGTGTCTATGACACTATGAAGACAACGAGTTTAGGTCTTTTACGGTGAGTGGTACCTCTTGGCTTTCGGGTTTGGGGTTCGTGGGGAGGATGGTAATTGAGCAAATAAATCTCTGGCCTATTTAACACCTTCGCGGTTTACGGTTTAGGGGTTTAGGGGTAATGCCAACTCGAGTCTGCATGGTCTCCGTCGAACTGCGAGTACAAATCAACAGAGATCCAGCGTCGCACTCAAAACCTCAGGCCACATGGCTTCATAAGCCCCAAACACTGAGCTCTAAATCCACCCTAGACTCTAGACCCTAAGCCCTAAACCCTAGGACCCTGGACCCTGAACCCTAAGACCCCACACCCTAAACCCTAAAACCCCAAACCCTGAACCCTGAAACCCTAAACTGAGTGAGCCCGGGCTGGCTGTCTTCCAGAGTGAGTACTTACAGGATCATGGGATTTAGTAACTGAGGTCATGAATAAATAAACTATACTTATAATTACTTATAACCCAAATCAAAGTACTTATAACCCTAATTACTTATAACCCAAATTGAGGTACTTATAACCTCACTTACGAAGTCCCAAGATCCTCCAAGTATTCACCGGCCCACAGCCCGAGCTGCAATGGGCGCTGAATAGCTTAGGGCTTTTTAGGGTTTAGAGTTTTGCAGGGTTTGGGGTTTTTAGGGCTTAGGGTTTTTAGGGTTTAGGGTTGTGCAGGGTTTGGGGTTTTTAGGGCTTAGGGTTATTAGGGTTTAGGGTTTTGCAGGGTTTGGGTTTTTTTGGGCTTAGGGTTTTTTAGGGTTTAGGGTTTTGCAGGGTTTGGGGTTTTTAGGGCTTAGGGCTTTTAGGGTTTAGGGCTTCAGGGTTCAGGGTTTAAGGCTTTTAGAGTTTAGGGTTTTCGGGCTTTAGGGGTTCAGGGTTTAGGGCTTTTAGGGCTTTCAGGGCTTTCAGGGCTTTCAGGGCTTTTAGGGTTTAGGGTTTAGGGTATATGCCCAGTACAATGTGCAACCCTTCAAGAAGTCCTCATGTGTCTAGTTCTTCAGACTGCTATATGACAATGCAATAAAACTACGATACTACATTACCCAGATCTACGATTATATCATAGATCCTATACTATACTAGGATATCTGATAATAAACTGCAGTGCAGTTATAATATACGTCTGTTTGAAAGGAAACTACAGGTGGGGAGTTTAGGGTATATGAGGCTTCTATAAGGCTTCCATAAGGTATATAGACCTCCTATAAGGCTCCTATAACGGCAACTACCCAACTGAAAATGTCCTAGACTGTTGGTTGAGCCTGTCTCCGCTCCGGTAGCAAGCACTCCAAGCAGCTGGTGGTCTCCAAGCAGGATGCCCGAGCCCTTAATCCATAACAGCCTATAAAGGTTTAGGGTTTTTTTTGGGGGGTTCAGGGTTTAGGGTTTAGGGTTTAGGGTTTGGGGTCAAAAAAAGACCTCTAGAATACCCGAAACCCTAAATCCACTACTAACGCCCAAGTTAGAAGCGCCTTAGCTGCTGGGGCTATGGACATCATTCTCCTGTATTTTAGGGTTTAGGGTTTGGGGTTGAGTCTTCTTTTGTAGTCCACAGTCTAATACCCATAGGCCCCATAGACCCCAAAAACACTAAACCCCAGAACCCTATGCGTTCAGCGTTTAGGGTCCTAGACCCCTAACCCTGAACCAGGAAGGGCAATGCCCGTCGACCTCCAGCATACCGACGAAGAAGAAATCGATTTGAGTCGGATACGCCCACTGAGGGCTGCACCAAAGCTTTCAGAGGGTTAGGGTTTAGGGTTTAGGGTTTAGGGTTTAGTAGGGTTTAGTCCCTAAACCATAAACCCTACCTGGACCCGCACTTTTCAGGGCTCCTCATTATGATTCCCTTATATAAGTCCTTAAAAAGGTAGGTTCTTTGAGGGCTAGGTAATCCCCACACCCTAAACAGGGTTGAAGGTAACAGGTAGGTTATTTGGGGTCTAGGTAAGCCCTAAATCCTAAACAGGGTTGAGGGTCTGGAACGCTTTTTCGGGTTCTAAGACAGACTTTATACAGGTTCGAATAGGGCTCTATGTAAGCGGGTTGCGTGAGGGCTGCACCACGCCAAGAAGCCCTAAGCCATCGAGTCCAAATCCTACACCCTAACAGCTAGACTCGCAAATGGCTCTTGAATCCCCCACTTGCAACCTATGCTTCAAGCAAAATCTTAACATTCAGTGGCCAGATCTGGGCAAACGGCACATGGGCCAATGATCGTAATTAGCAGGCCGCAGAACAGCTTCATGCGACCTCGCGTGGTACGAGCTTGGGGGTCTGTCGAGCGACAGTCTCTCTGTTTCTGTGTGTGAGTGTGTAGTATGGCTTTGGGGCGTCTTTGGCTTGGCAGGTAAGGCTCGTGCAGCGGTGCTGTCTTCACAGTAAGGTTGGCATTCCTTATCGCACTGAAGATGATTGGCACTCTTGAGATTCAGGATCCAAACTTGGGCGGCGCTGCAAGCTTTGACGGCATCGGCTTCTGTGAAACTACGGTCCCACTTTAGGTCCCCGAAATAGTACGGCACCCTTATGCAGCCTAGTTACGACATCTGCCCATATAAGTTGAGCAGCAAAACCACGACCAGTGACCAACCCTGGAACCCTACGGCTTTCAACGAAAAACCCCAAAACCCGAATTGGAGGATCGGGGGACTTTGTAAGTAGTTATTCTATAAGCTGAAAGGAATCATAACCCCAATTAGAGTCCCTTTTAGGCAGCTTGTACGTCTACTTATTACCTACTTAGGACCTACTTACTAAGTCCCCCGACCCTCCAAGTACCCTGTGTACTTGAAACATCGGCTTTCATAGTCCTGTCATGCCATCTGCCTAGCCGCCTCAGCGCGCCCTACACCCTAAACCCTAAAACCCCTAAAGCCCCTAAACCCTAAAACCCTTAAACCCCTAATCCCTAAAACCCCTAAAGCCCCTAAACCCTACAACCCTTAAGCCCCCAACCCCTATATACCCTAAGCCCCTAAACCCTGAACCCCTACCCCCCCTAAACCCCCCAAAACCCCAAAACCCCAAACCCTGAACCCCTACACCCCTAAACCCCTACTGTATACATCCCTAAACCCCTAAAACCACTAGGCGCACCACCTACGCTCCCTTGGGTTGAAGCCCGAGTTCCATCGCCTCAAGAAAACCTTGCACAACCTTTGAATGAACCTCGGGTTTGGGCTTAGGGTTTAGGG
>CAJNDV010003120.1:807-11401 GCA_905221635.1 Symbiodinium sp. CCMP2456
TTTTGGGGCTCTTATAATCCTACTATGATTCAAAAGGTTAACCTTTTTTGGGCTAGGGTACTCAGCCCCAAAGCTTACGTTCGGCTGGACGGGAGCTCCAGGGAGTTTCATGGCCTACGCGTGGGGGGGCACGAAACTCCCTCCACAGCACAGCGCGCGGAAGCCTTGTGACACCCATCGGGGTGACCCTAAACTACACATAAACGCTTAATTCATCTTGATTCTTAACTAACTGTACGGGCTTGAAAGCGTGTAGGGGTTTAGGGGTTTGGGTTGGAGGGTGTAGGGTTCCCTGAACACTAACACCATAAACCCCATAAGCCTTAGACTTCGCCGGTTGTGGTTCGCCATGAAGTCGTCATGGGGCTTAGTCAGGTGGCCTCGTCCATCGGCAGATTTTGAACTTGCTGGGCTTGTTTTATAATACTTAGTTCACGTACACACAGAGTCTACAGTTCGGTGGCACCCATCCGATTATGTTTTGGATGTACATGTATGAACATATGTATATATTAATTTTGATTCAGAAATGTATGTATATGTATCTATGCAGATGCATAAAACATACATAGCCATATCATCACATAATCGTATACTCAAGTCTCATACACGTGTATACATCTATATATATATATATATGTATAGATGTACGTGTGTACGCATACACATATGCATGTAGCTAGATAGATAGATAGATAGGTAGGTAGGTAGGTAGGTAGGTAGATAGATAGGTAGATAGGTAGCTGGATAGATGGGTGTGCGTGTGAGTTCCTATTATTCAGTCAGAACCGGGGGTGGTTATTGCGAAACTGGCGAAGCTGGTAATATTTGTTTGGATCTCCTGTGGAAATTGAAAGTCCCTTGAGCCTTCAGGTAGGTTGACAGTTTGGAGGCTGTTGGAACTACGGTCCTTTCTCTACGGTCCTTTCTATAGGGTTCTTTGATTTTGGATGACCTGTAAACCCATCCCTCACCCTGAAGGCGAAACTGGGTTCAGCGCTACCTTAGTGCAAGCACTCCAATGCATGCTTATGATTGATGCACTTACGGCTATTGGGGAAGTAGGCTCGCAGAGAGCCAACATAAAGCCTTCAAAGGCCTCTTTCTCCAAGTCCTTAAACCAGCTGTTTGGAGTCTTGTTGACATGTATGCATGTATGCATGTATGTATGGATGCATGTATGTATGTATGTATGTATGTATGTATGTAATTATGTATGTATGTATAAATGTATGTTTTGAGCTTGCAAGCAAATGGCATCCGGGCATCTGTTTGGTGGTACTTCCAGGCACGACCGAGACACTGAGCCTTCAATTTCATAAGCCGCAAGCTCGGCAAACGCTAAACAGGAAGCCGTAAGCCCTGGTTCCTCAGCCCCCAGCGTGAGGCCCGAAACCCTGAGCCCTGAACTGCCTTATACCTATCGTAGTTTGAAGAACTGAGGGGCTGAGTACCCTAGCCCAAAAAAGGTTAACCTTTTGAATTATAGTAGGATTATAAGAGCCCCAAAAGGTCAAAGGTTACCTACTCAGCCACTAAGAGAAAGTTCCGGAACAGGAAGCCGCCTGAACAGCATAGGTGATGCTGAACTTGCCACGGACGCCTTTCCTGTCGCTGCCTTCTCTGAGGTGCTTTTGGGCTCAGGTTGCATGCCTTTAAAAAGCGCCCCCGTAGCGTTGTGATGTTGTGTGCGCGAAAGCCGCTTCAATGAAGCCACACTTAGTGGCTGAGTAGGTAACCTTTAACCTTTTGCGGCTCTTGTCATCCTACTAATCCTACTATAATTCAAAAAGGTTAACCTTTTTTGGGCTAGGGCACTCAGCCCCTAAGCACAAGTGTGGGTCAAATTGCGCGCAGGGCGGCGACTCCCAACCGCACCATCAGCATGGCGAAATGCGTCAAATTTGCGTCTTGGCCGCATCGCGGGTAATATGGGTTCTACGAGGCTTCTACAAGGGCTCTATAAGGGTTCTATGAGGGTTCAAGGGTTGGGTTTTGGCTTTCGAGGTGTAGTGATTAGGGTTCAGGTTGCAAAAGGGGGGTTTAGGTCGGGGATTTCTCCAACCTAAACCCCAGTCCCCGTGCTTCAACCCCCTACACCCCCCGCCCCCCCTTGCACCCACTAGACCAAAGGCATCAACAAGCATATAGTCAAACTCTACTTCTTGCCAAGGCCTTCCTGAGCATTTCATTCTTGCCAGTAGATAAGCTCTTCCGAAGTGATTGCCAAGTGCTTCCTGAGCTTCTGGTCTGCTCAGAATGTCCCGGTAGTCGGGAGGAGGGGTGTAAGGCGGGGCGCAAAACAGCGGGATCCTTCCGAGAACGGGAGCCTAAATCAGGTACCGGAGCTGTAGTTCTACGCAACCCCCATAACAACTCTCCGCGAAAACTTCTGAGACCCCTCATAAATCCTCATAAAAAGCGTACGCGCGGTACCCGCGTGAAACTCTTCAAAACAAAAGCTACCCCATGTCCTTGGAGACATCCACACTTCCCAAAGACTCCAATACCCCTTAATTAAGGAATATACCTTAAATCATATTAGGGATCCTACCATAATTTAAGGTATATTCCTTAATTGCCCAGACCCCCGGGATAAGCTAGAAAGTAGAACCCCTAATTTGGGACCCCATACTACTAAGGGCTCATTATAGGAACCCCCATTAAGGGATCAAGGTATCTTAATTAAGGGGTATTGGAGTCTCTGGGTTCTTTTTCAGCCGAGGATCTCCCGACCAGCTTCTTCCCCGCGGGCAGCTTCCAGCTGGGGAAGAGCCTGTCCAAGGCCAGGGGACCCTATTGGGTTTAGGGTTTAGGGTTTAGGCCCTAATCTATTACCCTAAATAATAGGATCCTTATTATAAGTTGTTTTACGTAGCAGGGGCACAGGGGCTCCAACATTGTGGCGGTCGTGTCGGGTTTAGGGAGTGGTTAGTAATCGTATCCCCTTACTATAGCTGTCCATGTATACTTATGCTACCCCAGTAATTATATACGTATATGTATATATATATATATGTGTGTGTGTGTACTAGAATATGCCCACGAAAGATAGTCCAAGCGCTACGGCCACCCTATTGCCTTAGTTTGAAGGCTCCCCTTTAGGAAGGTTTGAGGGCTGCATGCTTGAAGGCTCATGGATAGTTATAAGCAGGTCTCAAGGTACCCCTGTTCTGGCTATTCGCAGCCATTATAAACTGCAAAGCCGAAGCTGAACAGATGATAACCCTGTTTGCTAGGCCGCTTGACTTTTTAAATTGGTATTTTGGCTGGTCTACCTTCTGCTCCCTAAATGCTAGGCTGTAAACCCCAACCCCCTCAATGGCCAATAATGATGCTCGAGGCAAGCCCCTATTTATGAATTATCTAAAGCCTTCCTTATAGACATTCGATCCTCAAGCCCAGGAGCGTACATCCCCACGAACACATGGTACCATTCAGTGTCTTACTATGTACGTCCTTTCTTTTTTTCGGACACTACCTTTTCTGCATGCAGCGCCCTGGAAGAAGACGTGTTCTTGACATTTTGGGATATTCGACCATCAGGAGTCTTTGAGGGGTTTGGAGATGAAGTGCAGTCACCGGATGCATCACAAACATGGTCTTTTGGCAAATGCCTTCCTGCTGGTGATATGGGAGTCAGTTGAGCGGATTGGATCAGTTTAGCCTTTCGGGTTGGGGAGTTCTGTGGGGGGGAGAGTCTCCAACCGCACCTGCACCAACATTCGCAAGAAGATCCAACTACCCGTGCACAACGTGGATGGGGCAGGATTTCAAACTCAGACAAGGATAGCTGCACATCAGCTGACCGAGTGCCCTCCTTAGCAGCCGCAACCCTAAACCTCACGTGACAGCCCAATACACCAGATCCCGCATCCCAGCAAAAGCACGGAGCCCCAAGAGTGTGAACCCCAGACGGTGCCATGGACCCTGAAAGCCCCGATTCAAGCCCCCAAACACCCGGAAGACGTGCTTTGGGGCTTCGTTCAGCCTGAGTAGCCCAGAACTTCCCAAGGCCCTCCAAGTCTTCGAGCCCTTTCATATGCCCTTTACCCCAAGGGTCCAAAGGACCCAATAATCAGGTACTTAGGTTTAGGATAGTAGTTATGTAGGTTACTATTTGGGAGAGTATATGATTACTAGCTACTTGGACCATTAGGGTTATAGCCATGAAATCCTATACTTGGAGCTTCACGTGTCGTTGTGTTTTTTCGGGGTGTGGGAAGTAAACCCTAAACCCTAAGCCCTAAATGGCTTTGGGGCATCGGAACAGGCCTACGCTTTCTACGAGGATGCCTGGTGGATCTCGAAGCTGCTGCTTGGCTCAGAGTTGAAAGGGCTCTCAGGTTCCCTATTAAAGCCGAAAAGCCTGCGAACAGTTTTAGGGTTTAGGGTTTAGGGTTTAGGGTTTAGGGTTGAGGTATTGTGGTTCCTATGGGGTTGGATTTGAGTGAAGGTTTGGGTTTTTTTAGTTTAGGGTGAGGCTCAAATGGGAGTTTCCGAAGTCAGGGGTGCCTTATTTTGGGGTCCTTATAATCAGGATCCTACTCTTTAGGGTACTATACTAGGTTACCCTATTTTCTGAAACCCCCAAATGCTGGCACGGCTGTAGAAGAGCACAATGACAAGACAAAGCCGGGACTCCAAGTCTAAGTCTACAGATGTAACGTATAGAAGCTAGGATAGCATAGTATCGTACAGTACAGCATAGTATCGTTTAGTATACTGTAGTATAGTATAGAAGAGTAGGGTATAGGAAAGTTATCAGAGGCACCAACTCAGCGGCGATGGAAGTCTTAAAAGCCTCAACTCCAAACCCTGAGTTGCATCACCGAGGCCCCTTTATGAGGGCATTCAGACAACTGAAGGGGTCTAGAAGGTTGCTACTCGGGCTTTAGTTTTCTTCTTTCGTTGGCAGAAGTCTGAAACTGAGCCCTGCATACGAAGATCCCCGAAGATACGAGGGTGACACAGGCTGGGCCAGGCGGCTAGACTCGGCTAGACCCTAAGCCGGCAGCCTTAGATTTAGATGCCCCTGAGCCTAACCCATCAGTGCAGCTCGCGCGGGAAGGAAGGGTCCCCGGGCCAGCAACGAACAGGGATTGCGGCAGATACGGTGTCGGGGTGTTGGGTTTAGAGTTTTGGGCTTGCTGTTCAGGGTTCCGGAATTTTGTGCCTTCTATATATGGGCGGTTGTCAAAATTAGGGTCCCTTTTTGGGTACCCTAAGTATTAGGTGCCGTAATTATTATATTAGGGACCCAAAAAGGGACCATAATGTTGAACAGATTGTGGACCAAGCAAGGAATCAGTCAGCTGGGCAGCTCCCCGAGAATGCCTTCATGCCCGCCGATGTCTCAGCTACCTAAGGGCTATAAGCCTAAACCCTACCTTTTCATAGTCTTTTCCGCAAATGTTCGGCGGGCGCCGTTGGGCGCAGTGCGATACTTCCGTCAATTCCGTGCGTCATCTTGATTTCTGGTTCTTTGCCGCCAGAGGGCAGTTTTGAATGGTGTAGCGCTATCCCTAAGGGTCCAAGTACTTAATAATCCTATACTCTCCCAAAGATTATTCTTGATATCTGCTATCCGCAACCAGACCAAAGCACCTTATTGGGTCCTTTGGACCCTCAGGATCATACTAGGGAGGATATTGCAGCCACTTGTAGTGTTGAGGCCCTATAAACCCAAAGCCCTACAGAACGAGACCCGAAGCATGAGCCCAAAACCCCACACCCCTTATAATTAAACCCCTACACCATAAACCCTGAACCCCCCCCCCCCACCATCAAAGCCTGAACAAGAAACCTTGTAGGTCATGGGATCGATTGGGACGAATGTGTGCGAGCACGACACTGTGCATTCGCCAAAACTACCTAAAAGATGAAGAGGGTTTGCATAATCAGAGTCCAAAGTTCGGGTAGGGGTTTCTTTTTGGCTTGTTGGGGTCTGTAGTTTTAGGGTTGAGGGGTTCGGGTTTCGAGGCTTGGCTTCACGGATTAATAAGTAACGAGAGTTGTAACTCTGCAGTTGGGCTTAGCCATCTAGAACTTCATTTAACACGTCCCCTGATCCTGTAAGTAACTATGTTCAGGATCTGGCGATGTCTTGAAAGCCATTGGCCTAAGCCCCTCAACGTTATGGTGGTGCCATGCGCCATTTGTCTGGACACACTGCCCGCCCGGTAGATTGCCGCCCGGGGGCGTCACGGAGGATTTCGGGTTTACAGTTTACAGCCTGCCGTTTGGGGTTTTCAGTTTTATTGGTTTGGCTTTATGTTTTGGGATTGAGAGTTTTGGGTACCCACAGGTCAATACAAGCGAGCACATTCCAGTCGGCATTCACTTCAACGATGGCCACGCCCCCGGGGCTAAGGTTTAGGGTTCAGGGTTTAGGGGCTCTTAAAAGGATCCAAGTATGGAGCCCTTGGCACAAGCTTGATAAGTTTGGCTACCTTTGTCAGGCTTCCATCGCTACAGAGTGCGAAGCCTCCGTACTCCAAGCCGAAGCAACCTAAACTCATAGGGGTTTAGATAGGGGCCTTAATAATTACTATACTACTTTGGGGGTTCCATATTAAGTATAGTTTTAGTTTTAGTATGATATACACCCCAAAAGCCCTATTCTAAGTATTAAGGCCCTTATTAATTAAGATCCTGATCCAGACAAGCAGGCCAGTAAAAGCCCTGCGGCCCCTCGATCACGTGTTCCTCCTACGGTTCCCTCAGGATTCTTGCAAGGTTTGTAGGGTTTAGGGTTTACAGGGCTTCAAAGCCGGCGAACCGACTTGGAGAACCAAGTTCAAGTAAAGCGACATGCAACTCGAAACTCCAAACAGAACTGGCCAATGGCAACGTTGCTACAGCATACAAGACTCGCAGGGAACAGAGGCCCGCGAGGGGTTCATTCGCAGACAAGAAAATGCTCGGCTCAAACGTAATTCAGCCGTTTTGAAAGGATCAAACCCTAAACCCTAAACCCTAAGGTTTAAGTAGATCGACCCTCGCTCGATTTTGTTAAGCCCGGCCAATCGATTTCCATAACTCCAAGCAGATCTGGCTGACAGCAAGCTTCCCAGAGACTCCAATATCCCTTAATTAAGGAAAATACCTTAAATCATATTAGGGATCCTACCACAATTTAAGGTATATTACCGTAATTAAGGGATATTGGAGTCTCTGGCTTGTTACGGCATAAGTTGCCAGTCGGAAGCGAAGGTACATGAAAGGTTCATGCCAGGACTCGGCCTTCTCCTTTCAGCACGTTTTGGCTTAGCCCCCAAGTCCTCAAAACTCCAAGCCCCAGACTTCGCCAAGCCCCAACATCCCAAGGACATCACGCACTTTCTGAATCCTCACCTTGTTTCTGAAACCCCTGAAAATCTGCAACCCTTTCCAATGTCCAAAACTTCAAGCATCCCGTTCAACATCAGCAAGACTGTAAAATCCTTAAAAGGATCTACCTTCTGGATCCTCCCTGTGGAATACTACTGCATTCTACATGTACAATCCTAGTCAGTAGTCAAATCACTCAGACCCTGTACCACGCGTCCAACTAACAATGATGGATCCCAGAAATCCTAAACCCCAACTCCAAACCCTTAGTCGATAAACCATCTAGAATTTGTTACGGTACAAAATTCGAAACCCAAGACCTGGAAACCTTAAACCCATAAACCTTAAACCAGGCCCTCTTCGCTGCGACGCGGATCGCAGCAACTGCCGGGGCTTTCTGGAGGTGCTCAGTTGTTGTTCTGTGGTCTACGGCTTGCAGATAGTTTGGGGTTCCTTTCAACGGGCTTTTGTAAGGGCTCTTTACTGTAAGGCTCACAGCGTGTGTTCCTTGCGGTTCCATGTGTCAAAGCGACCTCTGCATTAGGCCTTTGATTCCTTACACTGTTGGGTTCCGGTCAAAAAGTCCAAGGAAGGTTACCATAAGACTAGCTGTAGATGTGTTCCGCTCATGGGATCCAGGCGCGTTTAGGGTGGGTGTATACTATACTATGACTATAAATTTAATCAGGAACCTCCAAATAGTATAGGTAATTATTAGGGTAATTATTAAGGCCACTATATTAGGGTTTTAGGTGGGATCCTTTCAAGGATCCTTTAAGAGATCTTGTTCAGAGTTTGCACGGGGCTCAAGTAACTGCCTCGACACCCCCAAAAACCCTACCCGTGTTAACGGCGGATGTCAGACTAAGGGACCCTACGTAAAATGTATGTCTTGTGGGGTTTATATTATGAAGGGTGGGTTAGGGATTGAGGGCTTCGAGCTTAAGCTTTGAGATTCATGTTGTTTGAGACTTCGGAATGACATCTCAGGGGTGGAAATGGCTTCAATACCCTAAGGGTCCAAGTACCTAATAATCATATACTCTCCCAAATAGCAACCTACATAACTACTATCCGAAACCTAAGTACCTGATTAGTGGGTCCTTCGGACCCTTGGGGATAGAGCTGCCTTTTCAAGTAGAATAGGGTCATGGTTGCATTATAGTAAAAGTGTAGTACAGGGATAGTGCTACTAAGCAGTAGCCCATTAAGGCTTTGGGGTTTTATGAGGGCTTGTATAGGTTGGTTGTTGCTGTTTTGGGTTTGGGGTTCCGAGCTAGGATCGGATTGTCGGGTAGATAGTAGAAAACAGCAAACTTAGTGGCTGAGTAGGTAACCTTTAACCTTTTGGGGCTCTTATAGCACACACAGCTTGCACGCTCGGGCTCAGTGAACTTTTGGGGCTCTTACAATCCTACTATAATTCAACAGGTTAACCTTTTCTGGGCTAGGGTACTCAGCCCCTAAGAACAGCGAACGACGCGGCGGCTATAAGGGGATACTGTAACTAGCAAGGAGAGGCCGATTACAATCGGTTCGGTCCTCTTTCCTGGCGCCTTGCGGGTGGAGAGTTTGAGCTTGGGCTGAAGGTTGAATGCCTAGGAACCCTACAAATTTAGGGTTTAGGGTTTAGAGTGTTTAGGGAAATTTAGGGTTAGGGTTTAGGGTTTAGGGTTTCTAAACCCTAAACCCTAAACCTAGTCGGCTGTTCCTGTTTGGCTTGGCATGTCGAGGTTGTTTGTGGGGGTTTCTTCGGATGTACATGGTATTAAATCCATCCGGGCCGGAGTAGTGCCCGTATGACACCGCCAGCAGGACCTTAGAAAGACCCTCACTGTGTGTTGGTGTATTCGGGGCATCTGGTCAGCTTGTACGCGTGGCTTCTATTGTTGAAACACCCTTGTGTTCTTAACGTTTGTATGAGATTGTAAAGCGTTCTGCAGCCTGTTACTGAGCATGAGTGTGAAAGGTCGTTCCTTTCATAGGTGGCAGTAGTCCTTGAACAGTGAGTCATATCTTTTTTCCGAATCGGGCTTCCGTCGGATTTGTTTAGGGCTCTGTCTGGTTTAGGGTTTAGGGGTTTATGCTATTAGGGTCTAGGGTTTAGGGTTTCATAATCGGGATGTCATACGCGGCGGTTTTAGAACGAGGGGCTTCCTTGGCTCCACTGCTGGCGTCTTTCTGACGATCCTGCTGCTTGGGATTCAATATAACGCTGCCTGCGTTTCTGAAACACCCGTGTGAAGCCATCATACGAAAGTAGGGGGCCTCTTACTCTGAATTTGTAAGGAGTATCTACAGGCAGTAGCTCCCAAGCCTGTGCAATAGAAGGGAATGACCCATTATGTCAATGGGTGTAAACCCTTGGAATAGTGGATTATCGGAGCGACAGGTCTTCATGGAGCAAGGGGTATGCTTCGCTCTTTGGGTTGACTCTGAGGTTTTGGTTTCAACTTTGCGGGCTTTCCATGCGCAGGTCTACTACTCCACAGTGAATGACGAGGTCCTTGGGATCGGCCCTATTCGAAAGCTTGCACCCGGAGTTGGCTCTTGATTCAGCTTGTGGCAGCTGTTAGATGTGCAGTTTTTTGGGGTTCTACTCCTTGTTTAAGGGGATCCTCACAAACATAGCTAGCGTTTTGCTGGTCGAGTACCTCCTAAACCCAAAGCCAAGACTCTCGTCAAAACCCTGAAGCCTTATCTTCCGAACTCTGAGAAGTAGAACCGATGTCCCACCCCTACAAAACCCTAAACCCTAAACCCTAAACCCTAAACCCTAAACAACAAGAATTGAACCGACAAAACACCTGAAGTCCTACACCCTAAACGCCCCCACTGCCGGGTTCGGTCTTCCGTTACAGAACCCAGGAAACTGGGCTTTTGCTAGCAACCTCGAGGTTCTGCGTGGGTTTTGGGGCCCTCCTTTCCCTTGAGAGGATTTCTTCGAGTCGCTTCGGCCCAGCCCCTTCGAGCCGCTGGGAACCCTCACCCCGGAGAAGGCGGTGGGTTTGAGGGTTTAGGGTTTAGGGTTTAGGGTTTAGGGTTTAGGGTTTAGGGGTTTAGGGTTTAGGGGTTTAGGGGTTTAGGGGGTCAGGGGTTTACGGGTTATAGTGTTTAGGGTTTAGGGGTTTAGGGTTTAGGGTTTAGGGGTTATAGTGCTTAGGGTTTAGGGTTTAGGGGTTTAGGGGTTATAGTGCTTAGGGTTTAGGGTTTAGGGTTTAGGGGTTTAGGGGTTTATGGGTTTAGGGTTTAGGGGTTATAG
>CAJNDV010003121.1:0-11401 GCA_905221635.1 Symbiodinium sp. CCMP2456
GGGCTGGGCACGAAAATCGCAAAAAATAAATCGCGAGCGCTACCGCGGGGGGTGGTGCATGGGGTATCTTTCTTATTCGAATACGACAACACGTTGGGAGCCGAACTACATACTCGTTCGTTTCTTGCCTGTACATATATGCACACTATATACACCCCTGCATAACATATATGTTGCGAGGTAGACAGATCATGTATCTTTCCAACAATATATTAAGGACGGCCATGAAGAGTGGGGCAAGCGGAGCAGAGTCGTCGGCTGCTGCTTCCGACAGAGCAGCTCCGAGTGCAGTTCTTCCACCAAGTGGACCGCCGCAGCAACCCCCAGCCCCGTGTGCAGTTCCTCAGCAGAACCTTCCAACGAGTGGACTGCCGCAGCAACCCAAGGCTCCGTGTGCAGTTCCGCAGAACCTGCCACCAAGTGGACCGCCGCAGCAACCCAAGGCTCCGTGTGCAGTTCCGCAGAACCTGCCGCCAAGTGGACCGCCGCAGCAACCCAAGGCTCCGTGTGCAGTTCCGCAGAACCTCCCGCCAAGTGGACCGCCGCAGCAACCGACAGCTCCCTGTGCAGTTCCGCAGAACCTGCCGCCAAGTGGACCGCCGCAGCAACCGACAGCTCAGTGTGCAGTTCCTGCTCAGCAGCAGAACCTTCCGCCAGGACCGCAGCAACCGGCAGCTCCGTCTGAAGTTCCTCAGCAGAACCTTCCAGCAAGTGGACCGCCGCAAACAGTGGCAGCTCAGCTGTGTGCAGTTTCGCAGAACCTTCAAGCAAGTGGACCGCCGCAGCAACCTGCAGCTCCGCCGTGTGCAGTTCCGCAGCAGAACCTTCCACCCAGTGGACCGCTGCAGCAACCTGCAGCTCCGCGTGCACTTCCTGCGCAGAACCTTCCAAGTGGGCCGCCGCAGCAACCGACAGCTCCGTGCGCAGTTCCTCAGCAGAGCCTTCCACCGAGTGGACCGCCCCAGCAACCGGCAGCTCCGTGTGCAGTTTCTCAGCAGAACCCGCCAAGTGGACCGCCGCAGCAGGTGACAGCGTGTGCAGTTCCTCAGCAGCAGAACCTTCCACCGAGTGGACCGCCCCAGCAACCGGCAGCTCCGTGTGCAGTTCCGCAGAACCTGCCGCCAAGTGGACCGCCGCAGCAACCGACAGCTCCGTGTGCAGTTCCTCAGCAGCAGAACTTCCCGCCAAGTGGACCGCCCCAGCAACCGGCAGCTCTGTGTGCAGTTCCTGAGCAGAACCCCTCGCCGAGTGGACCGCCGCAGCAAGTGGCAGCGTGTGCAGTTCCTCAGCAGCAGAACCTTGCGACAGGACTGCCCCAGCTTGCAGTTCCTCAGCAGAACCCCTCGCCAAGTGGACCGCAGCAAGTGGCAGTGTGTGCAGTTCCTCAGCAGCAGAACCTTGCGACAGGACCGCCCCAGCTTGCAGTTCCTCAGCAGAACCCCGCGCCAAGTGGACCGCCGCAGCAAGTGGCGGCTCTGTGTGCAGTTCCTGAGCAGCAGAACCTTGCAGCAGGACCGCCCCAGCAACCGGCAGCTAAGTGTGCAGTTCCTCAGCAGCAGAATCTTTCGCCGAACGCTTTCCTTCGACGGCTTGACCCCATAGTGGTGTCTGCAGACGACAGCCAGGATCCGTGGGCGCTACCGAGCTTGTCGGTCAAGCCAACAAGACAGGACTCTTTCCTCAGCGAGACGACCCTGGCTACTGAGGAGGGTGTTTCGGTGAAAGAGGTGATGCGAGAGCTCGAGACACAGCTGGAGGACATGTCCGTCGTTGAACATGACAAGGCTGCCCAGCCCAAGATCCACCACAGTGGCTCGACACTTGCTGCCTCTGCTTCCTTCGAAGACACTTCAAGAGTGGCCAGAGTCTCCCAGGCAGGTTTCTCGTATATGTGCTCGCATATATATAGGGCCAATATATAAGACTTCCCCGTGCGTCTGTGATGTGTGTCAGTGTAAGGATATCAAGATCGACATACCCAGTCTCTTTATATATTTATCCTAAAATTTCTGTGATGATTTCTGTTTTGCCGTCACGCACAGATGTGATCCAATATCGCAGGATGTGCTGCCCCCGGACACATCGGCAGCTGCAATGCAAAAGGCCGCACCGAAAGGGAAGACTTGTTCAGCGGTGACGGCGAAAGCCAAATGTGCGGCAAGGGTGCCGAAGAGCAAGTCTCATGCCAAGGATATACTCCGCAGTAGATAATGATTGGGTGCGTTTTTTTTGCCTTTTTTGAGAGCTACACAACAAGAGTCGTCGCATCATGCACTCGTGCAGGACAATGATGAGTATGCCTTGCCGGAGCTTAGCTTGGAGGAGAAGAAGATGTACGGCAATTTCTGGTCCAGGTTTCGATCGACTTCGTCCTTGAGCCTGGGAAGCGTCGATGAAGAGAAGTCTCCGGTGAGCAGTGAGGTCGTGCGATCCGGCCCTGCGCCCACTTTGCCTGCTGCAGAAGTTGTGCAGACCGGCCTTCCCAGCGAGCCAGAAGTTGTGCAGACCGCCGCTACGCCTGTGGCGGGGGTTGCTGTGGCCAGTCAAGAGGTTGCTGTGGCCAAGCATGGGCCTCCTGTCGTGCCACCGAAGGTTGAATTGCTGGCTGTTCCGCCACCAAAGCCGGCACAGCAGGCGCACGAGGCAGGGACAACGACAGCTCCGATGAGCAATGAGGCCATGGCTACAGCGCTGGCTACGATGCTCGGTCAGATCTCTTCTGGTGGTCTTGATGCAGCAGGCTTGGCCGCCATGCAACAGTCGTTGGCCAGCATTGTTGCTGGAGCAAAGGCTGCAACCCCAGCATCAGGGGCCCAGCCTGGAACTGCCACCACTGCTCCCGTGGAGGCTGGAGCAATGGCTGCAACCCCAGCACAGGCCCCGCCTGGAACTGCCACCACTGCTCCTGCGGCGACGCCGCCCGCTGTGGATAAAACACTTATCCAAGACAATGCCCAGCCGGCTCCCCCCGCGCCTACGCCTAGCCCCAGCCCTGCTGCTGCTGTGCCTTCGCCTGCTTCTCTTCCTTCGCCTGCAACACCCAGCACTGCGAGCCCTTCGGGAGCGGTCCCGCCCCCCAAAATCGCAGGCATCGTCGGCCCAGTGAACAGCTCCACACACCGCGCGGAATACCGTGCGTTTCAGCGCTTTTGTGAGAACAGTCCAGGGGCCCAAGAACTCAAGAAAGTGTGGGTCCAAGGAGGACCAAAGAAGATGGCGATGTTCCAGAAATACATCCTCACCGGATGTGGCTAGGCTAAACTATTTGTTTCGCTGTGTGCGTTTGGGTCCCATGAAATGTGTTGATGACGACTGGGTTTGAAATGCCAGGGTCTACGGAGGTACTGTTAGATCCAGAGGCTGCAGAGGTTGCGTCCATGTATGGCCGGATCGACCCATCCCAGGTGATGCCATGGCTCTGGAGTGTGCTCTCCAGTTCCGCCGTCAAAGAGAGGAGGAAGACAAGGATGAAGGCGCTTCCGCATTGAGGGTTTTCACATGTGTGTGTGTGTGTACACATCCCCGCATGTAGCTGTGCCTATGTACCACCCGTGATGATCGCATTGTCTCTCTTGGCTGGGTATGTCTGTGGGAATGCAACTCTATCTATGTCTATATACCTATCTATATCTATCGATCTATCTATATATATATATATAATGTATGTCGTCTGTACATATATACACATATATATGTAAGTACATGAGTACACAAATATGTGTCTCTATATAACGACAGTGCTTTTGCATTGCTGTGCATGTGCCCCCTTCATCGTAGCTTGCTTGCGAGTACCCAGTGTCGGCTCAATAGAATGCTAATAAACAAGAAACCATCACTCCATAAACTCCGAAACGATCCCAGACTCAATATGATTTTTCCGCTGACGTGTGCAGGTGAATACTACCCGTGGAGAGACATCCTGAGCTTCCACGACGGGAACCAGGACAAGGCCCTGACCTTCATCAGCCGCCGGCGCTCCGAACCGAAAGGGACCGCTTGCATAGTTGAACATGTACAGTTCATGTGGTTCCGCACATGTATAGTTCAGTTCATGTTTCATTGTCTTCGGACAACTTTGCATCGACAGGACCTCTTCGGATCGCAATGATCCAACGATCGAAACGTTTCTGTATTACGGTCGCCAGAAACGAAGCTTCACCAACAGGTCAATCGTGGCTTGCTTGCATATGTACACGACCGAGTGTGTATTTCTCGTGCAGGGCTGTCGTGCATGTAGGGTTACCGAGCAGGAATCATTATAAAGTGGTGGCACCTCTTGTGCAACCAATCATGAGGACGAGATCGCCATCTCCATGGGAGCCTCGCCTTCGTACGCTGCACAAGTCGCTTCGATGCTCGACAACATGAACGGTGCTTTGCCGTTGGGCGATGATCCGGATCAGGCTATGGTGAACCCGCCGGTGGTTTCCGCGAAACCACCTCCGCCGCCAGGTGAGAAAACGAATGGAGGAGGAAACAAAGGTAACACCAAAGGCGACGATTCCAAAAAGGAAGACCTCCCGAACAAGAAGGCAAGGACTGCGAAGCCGCAGGCCCCCTGCGAAGCGTCGCAGTGCTGTACGTGATAGTGAATATATGAGTTCCGAATAGATAGTCACAACCCCTGCCCATGCAGGGCTCGGACCTCGAGTTGAACATCAGCACGGAGGATGTTCCACTTTTCGTGAAGTCATGGGTTGCCGCGGCGAACACCGCGGCTGGGCAAGCTGTGAAAATGTGCGCAGAGTGCCTGGGCAGTTGAAACACGTTTCACCCGAGATGCACATGAACATGCTTTCGGGCTAGAAAAATTGTCCGTGACATCTGAGGTTGGAGGTGCTCGACAGCCAGGAGGCTCTGATGGACAAGATTAAGGACTGTGCCGACGGCATAGGTGCCTGTCGCAAAAAGCTCCAGCTCATGGGGCCGCAGCCGGTTGCGGCCGATGTGCAGATGGCCCTGTCAGAAGCGACTTGGGTGTAAACAAAATTGTCGGTTAGGATTTGCCTTTGCACGGAGCTTGATACTTGTCTCCCCTTTGACACACCCCAGGCTGCCGTCTACGTGGAAGGCTTCAAGAAGCACACTCGAGTGGCGAATGGCCTGCCACTTGCTTCAAATGTGTATGTGGGTTGGCTGGCAATTTCCTGTGCCTTATACAGAAGATTGCCCTATAATCCCTATACATATATCCTGCCACGGGATGTTCCTCGTATATGGTTTTGTGTGGACCGCTACTGGCGTATAATTGTTCGGGTGATGAGGATCGCAGCGGAACGACGCCCGGCGAAGGCTGCGAAGAAAGCCAAGGCAGCCGTGCCGCCAAGTGAGTAGGGCCGGGATCGAAGGACAGCGTGATGCAGACGCGCAGCTGTGTGCTGCTGCCTACAATAAGCAACCTGACTCGAGCTAGGTAGGTTCCTCCCTTGCTGTAGACGAATATTCATAACTCCTAGAGCCGGTTTCTTGGTTTGCTAGTGAAAGTTAGGTTTGCTATTTAGGTTTGTTTCGGGCGGTGTATACGGTGGTATGGTGTATGCATCAGTAGACTGATGGTACCTCTATATATTGAGTCTATACTGGCAAGCAGTCATGGCAATTACGATGTGTGGTTGTTCGGTAATCCTGTTCAATATTGTGGTCGAAATTTAATAGTACTGTCACGACACTGTCGATCTGCATCCGGTCCGGGAAGTCTCGTTTTCTCCTTTCGATCTGATGGCTGCGGGGCTTACGGTGCTCAGCACTCTGCCCGTGACCTAAGTCAGTGTGCCCTGAGTGTGAGCGGGGATCAGCCAGCAGGAACATGGGATCACATGTTCTTCTCTTGCGAAGACTGCATGCATAGTGCGGACTCCTTATAATATGGTGTGCAATATGTTCTTGTACCGAGACTCTCTGCTAGCTGTTAATTACGCTGTCATCACCACGTTGTTTGTGCGTGTTTCTCGCACCTAGCAATATACGTAACTACATCCTTCAATAATATGATCTCGCTGCACGCCATCTAGGAGCCCTCACAATAAATGTGTGCCTGGGGTGTGTCAAGTACACGTCTTGCCTTGCGCCACTTCAGATGACGCTTCAAGTGCGACCTATCCCCAAAAGCATCATGGATGTGTGTACTGCGAAGCAGGTTTTTGCGTGGCCATGGCATCAACATGGACCGTGAACATACTCTGTATACAGGCATGCTTCTTAGGTTCGAGGGGCCATGCAGCCCAGGCCTTGAAGAGCTGTTTTTTCATGTTGAGTCGTGCCTTGACGTACGTTCTATTGAACCTACTCTGTATGGATGTGCAGCCCAGCACTGCAGGGATGTATTAAGTACATCTATGATTACCTATGATCCACTCCCCACGCCGCCGTAACCATGCGACCAGGACTGTTTATAGTGTAGTCTTATTATATTGTCGTTACTACACGAGCCCTAGCCTACCTAACCACCGTATCCCTGTACGTCCTCTCTCTATTTATACATCTACATACCACTATAATCTCTATAGACCTTTGTCCTCGAACCATCATGGCTTTATTGCGTGTGCAGTCTGCTCAGCCTGGCTTCCTGTATGCCGCTGCTGAAGAGATTGCAGGGTTTGGCCAAGAGCCTGAATCAAAAGGCGTCTGGCAGTGATGTGAGCAGACGGCCATCGAATGGCGACTTTTCCTTACAAACCAGTTCTCTGAGTAGAACACTGGGTTGGCATGTTGGGCGCGGGGGCAGCTCAAAACTTCTGCAAGAAGTGGCATCTGCGGCTGTGCAAGAATCAGGGGCCGCGAATGTGACTCCCAGCCGCTTGTCGAATTGGCTTTGTGAGCTCATGCATATATGTGGTCGACATACGACTACACGGTTCCAAGGTACCAGGTGGGCCGCGACGTTGGGTGCATCAGGACGGCGCGCATCGCACATCGAGCAGCGGCTCAGCAAGGCCCTCTCTTGCTCGAGGAGTGATGTCGCAAGTTTGCATTATAAACAAAGGCTATACATGTTTTATGCAGTCATGCGGCTATTGTATCAATGAAGTCAACGTGTTGGATCGTGCGAAGATATCTGAGGCTGCACTGCAATGCCCTCTCAGCTCAGTGTCCGTCGTGATGAAAGATGCTCGTGCAGACCGTCAACGACAACAACAACTACGACGACAGGACAACTGTCGCCGCAGGCGGCTTGGTTTACTCAGGCAACGAAAGCCTAAGAAAAAAAGCGCCAGGGCCCGGCCGACCCATGAGAAAGCCGTGCAAACGCTGTCAGTGCTGCTACCTCATGTTCTGTTTAGCAGCATGGTCTCTTCTGGGTTGATCGGCGAGCTGATGCTTGGTGGCAATGTGCACCGGTGCTGCACGGTGTTGGTGATGTCGCGATGTCTTGACTTCTCCAGTCGCTGTGCAACTCAGGGCCGGCAGTGTCGATTGGTTAGACTGGTGGCAAAAAGCCAAGAGTGAACCCTGGGGGCTGCATCGTGCCTGCACTAGAAACGCGTGGAGACTGTTGTTTGCTATCTAGCAGAGTACGTATTCCCACTGTGCATGTGTCTAGCCAGCAACCATATATACAAGGAATCACCCGGTGCAAAGCTGGCCAGAAGAGGCCAGGCGCAAAGCGGTGGCAGTGTCGATCCACGGCGACGAGGGGACCGGCAAAAGGTCCAAAAGTATCTTGGTGATTTCGTTTTCCCCCCTTGCCATCCACCGTGCCGACTCCATGTTGCAGAAATTTCCGTACTGTGCGCCTTGGTGTTGTTATTTGATGGTGCACAGACGCTGCGTGGATTCCAATTGGGTGTCCATGTGTCTGATTGTGCTGAGGTGGTGCGATCGGACCGATTTGCCTACGAGGCTGGCCAGAATCTGACGTTGCAAGGACTGCAGCGGCATTTTGCCGCCTCATTCAGGGTTTGCTGCGAGTCCACCCGCGAAGGCCAGCACGGCTGGTCTTTGCACCCAGTTGTCAGCAAAGGCGATTGGAAACATAAACGCGAGTGGTTGCAACAATCACGGCATTACAACAATATGGCCGGCTCCGCTCCTCGTGGTCCTGATGTCGGCAAAATTTGCCCTCGGTGCTTGTGCGACAGCAGCACACCTGGAAAGCACTGGGCTGACATGCGCGAGGGTTTCGACAATGCCGCGGATCTCCGGC
Organism: Symbiodinium sp. CCMP2456; assembly: GCA_905221635.1. Lineage (NCBI taxonomy): Eukaryota > Dinophyceae > Suessiales > Symbiodiniaceae > Symbiodinium > Symbiodinium sp. CCMP2456. The sequence continues at coordinate 8,144 of CAJNDV010003121.1, forward strand.
AAGCTGCCATTGACAGCAGCTAGGCTGGCATAAAGGTGTAATAGTGTGTAAGTACCGTGTCCAGCATGCAGCCTGAATGTTGCGTGTTGCAGATTCCATTTTTTCATGAATGCACGTACTATCCTTTCGCGCTCAGCGCTCGGTGCTGGGTTTGTCTTAGGCGTCGGCCCCGGGATCCCGCCGTGGATTGACATGTACTTATTGTGTGGTTTGCAGCGCAGCGGCTAGAGCTAGGTCTGTCATGGTCTTGCTCCGCGAAGATTCGTTAAGGATGTATTTGATTCCTGGCTACCATCACTCGATGGAGTATCCCGATTTGCTTCACTGCTTGTATCTGGGAACTATGAGAGATGCTACGGCCTCACACGTGATGGAAATCTGCAGGTTTCATCCGAATATGCAGGCTTTGGAAACATGGGATGAAAGGCTGCAACATCTTCATGGGCACTTCCAGCTGTGGTGCAAAGAGCACCATTTCCGGCCGAGCCTTCTTGACGGCCTGAGCCACCCAGCTGCGTGCATCTTCGTCTGTTGGCAACGTCCCTTTCTGGAGACGGGCTTATAGGGCGGTGTGTGATATCATGCTTGCTGCATCTTATCTGAGGTTTGGTCAAACTCGGCATCGACGCCGTCTCATTGGACTTTCCATTGGGACCGGGAAAAGGTTTCGCGAATCGCGTCTTGTAGCTTGGCAAATAAGAGAATAAGGAAGGGGAGGGGGAGAGAGACAGAGAGAACGATAGACGAATCCAAGAGGAAGGCACACTCAGTGCGATCAGGATGGCGTACCTAGCCGAACAGCTGTCTGCGTCTTGCCTTGATATATTGTACCCTGTATAATAACCCTAAACCCTAAAGCTTAAAACCTAGACCCTATTAGGGTTTAGGGTGAAGGGTGAAGGGTTTAGGGTTTAGGGTAGGAGACCACATCTTAAGTTGAGGCAGCGTTCAAATATTGGCCAGTACATAAGGAGCTGTCTGCATCCGTGGCGGAACTCCGCATGGCGGCGGTGAATGCCTGGGCGATAACGGCTTTTGGAAATCTGTTGGACACCTGTGAGATGTGGCTAACGGATGCGCAAGCGATGCTGGCTCAACAGAACCCTTGCTGCAACGGCTCGCGTATGTGGATCCTTGTTGTGCAGAGTCAAGTGCGTTTTTCGTGTGGCAATATGTGTGATGATGCAAGGCTGGGCAGATGGTATTGCCATTCCTACTTGGCTTTGGCCTGGCGATACCAGCAAATGCTGGAACCAAGGCCTCTCGGTGCATATCTGCTGCTATTTGCCAGCATGCAAATGGAGTTTTGTGTGCCGGGGATGATCATGATCAAGAACAATCATTAACTCAGGTATAAAATCAGACCAAAGTTTCACCAGTACCACTGTGAGGTGGTTTGCCGGCTGGGTACCAGCCGGTTCAACCCCAAGTATGCCGGATGCAATATGGAGGAGGATTTTATAGGAAAGATGATGGCCTGCACAAAGCAAGCGGTTCATGCCGGAACGGTGTCATCCAGGGTGTTGCAGAGGTGGATGCTGCAGTTTAACTGCTGGCTGGCCGGTCGATGAAAAAAGCAGGGGCAGATCGTGGTTTGCAAGCGGCAAGCCTCCATGTCTCTGATTGCTCGAGGAACCGATTGTTGCATGTGCTTGCTTGCGCATGCGTGGATTAATTGCTGCGTCCGTCATGATTGGTTGCGCATGATCGCGCGAAACCTTGTTGAACCACATTCTCCGCGGAGCTTTGGGGATTCTAATTATGTGGAGGAAATAATGAATAGCTGGTGTTATTGCGGGTTGGAATTTCCGGCTTTAGGGTTTAGGGCTTGTGGTGTAGGCAGGGTTTACGGCGCTTGGAGTGCGAGCTTTCACGTGTCAGGCTGTAGGGGTTTCTGGCCAGAGGTTACTCTTATTTTATCCAAAGCTTCCAGACAGTTTTTGAGGATTCTTGTGCTGTGTGATGTTGAGCTGGAGTTATTGATGGGGGTTGGAGGTTTCGGATTTAGGCTTAAGGGTTGGGGGTTCAAGGTTTACGGCGTTTGGGGTGAGAGCTTTAGGGTTTGTGCCCGCAGGTTACTCTTATTCTACAGAGTATCCGATAATAATTGAGTCGCAGGTGTTAGGGGCTTGCGTGCGAGGTTTAGGTTCTAGGGGTTGAGGGGTTATAGCTAGAGCTTTGGGGTTTGGGGCTTGGGGTTTATGGATTCATTAGGGTATGAGGGCTTTATTATAGAAAGTTCAAGGCCTGGGGTTTGGGGTTGCTGGTTCGTTTTTTAAGTTTCGGGTTTCAGCGGGTTTTGGGGTTTAGTGCCTGGGAATTGGTTTCCGTGGGGTTTTGGGTCTATGGTGTTTGGTGCTTGGGGGTTTGCGGCTAGAATTATATTCTTTATGGTTAGGGTTTATTTTTAGCACGTGGCGGGTTTGGTGTGGAAGATTTGGTGTGTATAGGTTTCACGGTTCGAGGTGGCTGTATGTTTCGAGTGTAACGAGGAGGCGGCTTATATCCGGTAGTAAATTAAAGACTTGTTCTTGCAATGTTTCACAACGCTGGCCAAACAAGTACCGCACTACAAGACTCCAGTTTGCTTGCGACCGTTGCTTGTCCTGATCGGTTGCCGCCCTCTGTAAGAAAGTAAGGAAGGATCGGCACGTTGTGGACGTCTTCGATAATGCCGTGGTGACCAAGATGTCATCCAAACCTTACGCTGGTGGGCCATTTGACACGACACGCTTGCCGCAACCTGTGAAGTTGAAGAGAATGAGGGAGGGCGCGGGTTTTTTCAGGGTTTGGGGGTACTATAGAACGCATGTTTACACACGAAATATAGACACACGCCATATAATGCACACATGTATATATATCTTTTTGTTCGAAATCCGCCAGATCACCATGTTTTTTGTTTTTTTTTTTGGCTCACCCGTTTGCCTTCCATCACTCCCGGCTCTGGGCCCCCAACACGCAAGCATCCGAAAGCACAAAAAACAGCGTGACGTTGGCCCTGTGCTTTCGGCAACACGGTGCCGAGTACAAATTTTTCAAAGCACGGGCCTGCAGGAAAGGGATGCATTGGATGCAATCGGTGACAGTATTCTCCTACGAGCTGAAGAAGATGCAGGAAAAGGTTCGGGACTACCTCCTCTACCTCCTCCAGCACATCCACCGGATGCAACTGACGCAGGACGACGGCCGTTTCACGGGGTCGGACCTAGCGGAAGGCTTGTCCCGGAAGGTGACGACGTTGATCCTGGGGACATT
>CAJNDV010003125.1:0-41087 GCA_905221635.1 Symbiodinium sp. CCMP2456
AGGCGCCAGGTGGTGATAGGTAGCAACAGTGGCAATCAGTAGGAGTAGCAGTAGCGGTAGCGGTAGCAGTAGAGTAGGAGTAGCAGTAGCAGTAGCAGTAGCAGTAGCAGTAGCAGTAGTAGTAGTAGTAGAAGTAGCAGTAGTAGTAGTAGCAGCAGTAGTAGTCGTCGTAGTCGTAGTCGTACAGTAGTCGTCGTCGTCGTCGTCGTCGCGGTCGTGATTTATCATTATCAGTTCCAAAGGCTCAAAATGTCTTGTTAGCCGGATGTTTCATTCTTACCCGCAACTGCTTCACGCTGATTCAAGCTTACAGAATGGAGCTGCGCCAAACATCTCGAGGCTTAACCCCCATGCACCTGGTACAGTAAAGTCTGGAAATGTCGCAGGCCTGCAATGCACAAGCTGAGTCAGTCAGCAGGTCACAAGGCGTTTCAAGAATTCTCAGAAGTTGCTCTACTGGGAAAGATGCATTAACTACTCCACGCTCGACTCAATACACGCAGAAGACAATTCCACAGTTTGTGCACCCACCCCAATCGAAAGAGTGCCGCCGGCCGACCTGCCATGATGAGAACCGGGGGTCATGGTCAGGGCATCCACAGCCCCATCAAGGGCTGCACCTGCTGCCACGACCCTGTCTGTATGGCATCACGCACTTACAGCAGCAAAGGCTGCTTGAAGAACCAAGCGAATCTCAGCATGCACGCAGGCATGCAAGCACGCATGCACTCGCACGCAGAAGTGAAAGGCACGAGCAGAAGACACCCCAGAGACGAAGAGACGCATTCCCGCAGATCGACAAACAGACCGACAGAGAGACAAACAGAAAGACCTCAATACGGTGGACAGTGAGGCACAACTTGCATCGTCGTGACCCACTACCTGGTTGCAAACAGATAGACTGCACGTGTTTACCTAACTGCTGAGGCCCACAGACAGATCGGCCAGTCGAACGACAACCGACATGCCGCTCCTCCTGGGACCCTGTGCTGTGAAACAGAAAGAGGCAGTCTCGGTGAAGAAGAACCGAAACGTCGGAGTAAGATCGTGCCGAAAAGACTGACAACACTGGTCATGGTGTCTTCTATGTCAAACAGCGACACATACGGAAGGATGCATAGGTCATAGGCGAGTCATAGGTGAATAGTCATTCTCAATTACATCGCCTCTGCCGGTCACCCTCAATTTTTCAGAATTGCCAGAGCTACAAGACGTCTCCCATCATGATTTCCGTCCGCGGTGTCGAAGCCACACCTCTGTTGTTATCGCACCGACGCCCACAAGGAGTTCCAGCCAGATGGAGCGCAACCTCTGCGGGTTCACTGCGCAGCAGCCGATTGCCACCCATCATTCCGTCGCCGGATGCTGACGTCTCACCAGGTGGCTGCTGCAGGTGCATGTCGCAGATTTCGAGACACCTCTGAAGAGGAAACCGACAGACACCACTTTGGCCTCTGTCTCTGCGGCTGCTGGCGACTTCAGCTGCGTGCATCATCGTACATCGTAATCTGGAAAACGATGTGACAAAGGGTTACTGACCTGCAAAACCCGGCTCCCGTTCTAAAAAGCAGACAGAGCTACCCGGTAGACAAGCTTCACAGGACTGCACACCGCTCCCGAGAACTTGGCATTGCAGCGCATCGGGCCTATGGCAGAGAGTCTACCGCGATTGCTGCTCGCGGGCGCTGCCAGCGTAACACTCGTCGTCATGGCTGGCCAAACTAAAATTCGCTACATCTGTGCCTATTATGCAAATGAGTACATGCATGCATGCAGCGGAGTCTGGATGCTGGCTCTCATGTTGCAGACTCCAGCGAAAGCCTCCTGACCGTTTCGGCAACAACAGCCTAGCATTCACAACTGGAAACCCAGCACATTGAAGAGACAGGTCTCAGCCTGGGCTTGGCTTTCATGAAGCTCTTGCCATACCTTCGGGCCATCCCCCTGCAAAGTGACTGGAGATTACACACAAGTGCTCAACAACGCAAGAAGTAGGAGGTTTGAAGGTAACAGCCACGCGCAACGGATTTTGTTCCAATTATCTCGGGCACAGCAGGACATATTTTTCGCACCTGAGATGGCTGTGCCTTCGGTGCATGTGCCGTTAGAACCTCGCCTTGCAAGCCATTTTGCGAACTTTGGCAACATGGCAGCTACATTACGACTCTCATGAGGCACAACTAGATGCAGCGACAGTATGTCATGGCCAGCCGTTTTCACTTTGCAGGACACATTGAAAGCCGCACACGTAGCTAGAACAACTCGCTTGCAGTGACACTCCATCTGAGCTTCTTCCACCAAGCCAGCTCATGCAAGCTTTCGCACTGTTCTCCTCCAAAGCTGATGACTTACCCCGTCCCCTGCCGTCGCAACATGACGTTTGAAAGCCACATCCTCGCAGATGGCAGCTTGCTTAAGAAGGCAGCTCTCTCCTCTCTGCTCACGCTTCGGTCTTTGCCTAGCTTTCCAGCTGTGCTCCCGCAACTTTTACCGCCCCCCTCCCCGTGGTCAGAGGAACGCGGTCTCCTGGGAGTCAAGGATGTATCAGTCGGAAGCATGGCCTGACCCAGTGCATTTACATGTGCTGCCTTGCGCAACTCGGACCCCAGCTTGACGTGCTGCAAACCGTGTCGGATGAACAATCCTGCTAGCATCTGCTAGCACGCCTCCTTGACAGATGTGAATTAAGTGACTCCACCTGTGCGCTGCACCTAGGCCTGCGACTGCAAATCTGCTGGGGGTGACATGCCAACATCATGCCCAGACCAATTGTACCGCGTGCGGTCGTCACCTTTACTGCCAATCTGAGGCAGCAGGCCGTGCGGGCGAGCGTCGCCAGCCAGGGTGAGTGCGCCGCGTCCTGGGGTCAAAAGTGCAAGAGCATGTAGTGGCAGCAAGATGCTTTTTGTCATCACCCGTTTTCACAACTGCATTCAGATGGGCTCAAGTGACACCCGATTCTTTCGATCGATGTTTGAGGGCACTGGGTTTGTGCGCGTTTGCCCAATACCCGGCTTCTTTTCAGGCCTAGGGCCTAGTGTTCAAGCATCGAACCTTTGAAGGACACCAATGCTGTAGCACACTGTAACGACTGTCAGAGATCGGCAGACCGAAGCCACGACATTTTAAGAAATCATCAGCAGGATCAGCTCCAGTCGTGCATCCGAACCGTCTTCGATGGGTCTCTAATTTTGACGCCATGGACTGCGACCTTGGCCTAAGGAGAACCGGAGTTGTCGAAAGCAAGGGCAAGGGCGGCAGGGGTCAAGCCTGAACTGCACGGCAATCCAGGGGCACCATGGGGCGCGGTGTAACAGGGCGAGGGTTGTCGACATGGAACAATCATTCTGAATATTCGGAGTGCTTGTTCTGTCGTAATGCTGCTCTCGTCGGCTTGCCTTGGCAAACATTGTTGCTGATCAAATTCGCGTTTTTCAGAATGTGTGGCCAGGGCAAAACTGTACTGTACTCACCGAGGCGTTCACTGGAGCAGCCAAGCACTGCCAACCTGCCACTGCACAAGCAGACCAGCGGTCAGCTTTTTCGACAGCAGAAGCATCATTGACAGTCGCCTCTGGCAGCCACGGAACCCAAAGTTTCCGGTGACCAAACATAGTCCGGTGCTGAAAGCGGAGTTGCCTGTGGCGGCAGACAGGAGGAAGTCTGCATAAGTCTGCGCTCCAACGAAATATATACTCTACTTCTGAAGCCTCCAGCAACTCTCGACGACCCAAACATGCCCAAACTCAACATCGACGAAGTTATCCACAACCAATCTGTCTGGCTCCCCATGCTGAGCTGCTTCAGGTGCTTATCGCGTCTCATTTGCGCAGGCAGACAGCTGTCAAAAGCCGACAAGCCAGGTCCGAGATTGCGCCTCACACTCCCGCACCAGCTTCTGTGTCGTATGAACCGCACGTACCTGCCCCGCACTCTAAGTTCTGCCATGCCTACTTCTGGGGATAAGTCGAGAACAAATCGAGATCTGAGAAATTCCCGTTTTGATGCCCTGCAGAGTGCCGGAGCGCGGCTCCGGGAAGTGCCCTCCTGGCGAAACCTCGGAGCTCCAGCACATTGGTGTCTCTCTGAACTGCGGCTCTTGCGGGCGCATGCCTTCCGAGCTCCCGACGGCTGTGGGTCGAGTGCTGCACGCAGTAACTTTAGATCACGGGAGTCCTCGCACCTCGGCTATAAGCATCAACATGTGTCAACCCAGGATGAAGCTCACTCACTCTCTCTGAATTGCCTGTTCATGGCGAGGACATGCAACTTCAACAACTTATGGATCTCGTTGGCTTCAGCACTTGCGTCAAAGCCATCTCAAGCTCTGAGGCACTGGGGCGCTGACCGCCTCAAGAAGCGCAGTGTCTCCTTGCGGTGCCTGCAGACACACGGCGATGTTGCCAACTGGAAATTACTCTAAATTCGCGGGATGCGCCTGTACAAAGCATCGATACACTGGGAGAGCTCGGAGTCCTGTCCCTTCCGGGCCTACGAAACGAAGAAGCCACAGCAACGTCGCTAAATGCGGCAGCGCATGTTCTGTGGCCTCCCGACTCGGCCGTGGACTGGGCCGCGGACTGGTCCTGGTGGCGGATTCTGCGCCCCCTATGTTTTCTTTCCCCCTGCCCTCTCTCGCTTTGTCGCTCCTGTCGCTGGCACGTCCCGATTCAGCGGGGCGAGGCCTTGCTGAGTCTCGCTGCCAGCTCTTGTTAAGTCAGGCAGTTCAAGACCCAACAGCTGCGACCCGAAACCTAGACGCAAAACACCACCAGCACACCAGGAGCACGGTGCCCGATCAGTCTTCGACGAGGCGGCAACAGGTGGCAGGTGCGATCATGTAATGGCTCAGCTCAGCACGTGCCAGGGGTCCGCGGGCTCCGCGGACGTATCTTGCCATCCGAAACCCAGAAGCAACGTCTTGCATCATCTTGCATCACGCTTTGCACTGCAGGTTGCTGATTGCATGCCCGTGCTGGGCGATCCACGGCATCATCCGCTCGGGATCGCAAGGGCAATGGTGTGGACCTCCAGAACTGGATCACACGCTGCATTGTCGAGAGTACAACTGGATGTCGAGTGCCACAGCGCTGCAGTGCTGAGCTTGCAGCTTGGCTAGGGCATCCTGGAGTGGTCAATACTGGTCATGCCAAGGCAAAACTCGCGTTGCTGTTCATGGCGGTCATGCTACAACTTTGCAGCCAGTTCTCAGTCGAATCATAGCTGGCTGCTTCATCGAAGGGAGAGGGGGGAGGGGAGGGGAGCTTGCCAGTCCAGCTGCAATGGAAACATGTCATCACGCATGCTCACGGCATTTGCTGCAGTCCCCACCTCAGTCACGGCTTTCGCCATGACCATCAGGTTGCCATGGGCATGCCCTTGCAAACAACAGACAATCCCATGTTTGGCCATGCTTGTCTGCTGACTTGGGGCTACGATCTGTTGCCAGACTCAAGAGACGCCGTTTTAAGTCTAGTGCTGTGTCTTGCGCGCCGACATTTGCTCTCGTGGCTCGCAGAATTGCTGGAAATTCATTGACATGCCGCATGGTTACAAGCCGTCAAGAAAGAAGGTCCCATATCATTTACTTGCCAAAGCATCGCGGCTATGTTTGTGCGGGCAAAGAGTTTTGGTTGTCTGCAGCACATTCCAGCACCGTTAGACCTCGAAGCCACTGAACGCCACCGAGACCCAACAGACCAATTAGCCGTGCTGGTGCATCAACCAGTCTTGTTTTCCTGCCGGAAGTCGTTACGGTGCGTGTGACAGCCAACAGCACTGGACCGTACCGTATTTGCACCCATTGCCGCCGGCACCCACAACACGTCCTCGCCGCTCACCACTCTCTGCGGCCGTCATGGAGCTGTGACCGCGCTCTGCGGCTCACATCAGAATCTGAACGGCCTCTGTGCTGCATGCTGCAAGAAACTCCGGCACTCGCCTGACCTGAGCTGCAAGGATGTGCTACAGGGAAGTCGCAACTGCACCCGTGCGTGATGGTTGCGCCATCCCAAAAGAGGCTATCGGCTATCGTGCTGACTCCGACTGGGTGATACCGTTTAATCCAATCCGGCCTGCAATGCCATCTCTGCCGCCTCACACACAGCGTTGAAGGATTTCGGATCTGGCTCCGCGATCTCTTGCATCTTCGCGGCGACCAAAAGCGAAGCTTCCCACATGTGTCGAGAGCTGCACGCCCTCAAAACGCAGTTGAAAGACACTTGGTCAGGGCACACTTGTGCCCCCATGTGCATCAACTCTGACAGAAGCTGCAGGGACAGTTGCCACTTGCCCGCCTTCGCCTTGGAATGAGGCTTAGCTATGCTGGAGATCAGCTTACGGCCAACGTAGATGCTTCTTTTCACCAGAAGAAAAGAAACACTTGAGAATCCTACGAACAGCCGTTTCTAAGCAGCATAGTGTCGCAGGCACCCAGTGCTGAGTTGCAAATGCACGTGTTGCTGTGAACCGCGTCCACCTGCATCCATGCCAGCAGCACAAGCGCCAGCTGCCAGTTTTCTGCCTGATCACAAACAGCAAGTGCTGCACCGTAGCTGAACGGATCGGGCTTCAGTGCAGTTTCCCGCATCTCCAAAAAATAGGTCAGCATGCGTTCCCAGTCTTTACGGCGAGTGCACCCGGCCATGAGCGAATTGTAAGTGATGATGTCAGGGATTACAGCAGCAGACTTCATCTCTTCGACAAGATGAAGCTCCCGCGAAGTGTGCCAACTTTGCCCGACAGCCAATGCGCTCAGGAGCGAGTTGTAGCTGATCGTGTTCAAGAATAAGAGCCTCGCTCTGGCTTCTTCGCAGAGTACGAACGCCTGCTCCCATCTTCCACACTTCTCGCAGGCTGAAAGGCATGCATTTACGGCCACGATGTCCGGACGAGGTCCGGCTGCCCACATGTTTGACAAGAGCCAGAGGGCCATTTGCCACCGATGGGCCTGTCATTCGTGGTGTCAGTACTTCACTGCCCCCGCCTGCTACAGAGCAACCAGAGTTTTTCCAAGGCACGAACGGTTCTGGGACACCTTTCAAACTGCAGTTCTCGAATCTTGCTCAGGGCTGCGCAGCCACGTGCATCCATGTGCTGCTACGAGTTTGGAGAACTTGGCCATCAAACAAATCAACCAAGTTTTCAAGTTCCTGCATAAGGGACATGGACGATTAAACATGAGTCGAAACATCGAGAGGAAAAGCGAAATTCCTGCGCAAAGATCTCCCCTGTATGATCATCCCACTCATACAGTACGGAACGAATTACGTTGTGTTCTTCCAAAGTCTTTGTTCGAAGCTGCCACGACACTGTGGTCCGTGAATCCTGGGAAGGTACTGCAGGGGTAGCTCCGGCCTTTTCACAAGCAGAGATAACGGCACTGAACATCAGCACGTTCGGACGAAGGGGACCATCGGCTCTCGTATACAAGAGATTCAAAGCCCTGCTCCATGCTGCAGCTTTCTCGCAGGAGGATAAGACCTTCGCAGCGAGTCTTACGAGCAAATTGAACGGCTGACAAGCATTGATGTTGGAGTTGTGATCATCTATGGGGCCACTTTGCGTGGACCAGACGTTTCGGGCACAAGACTATGTGTTTCTTAAGTAAAAGGGTTTTCTACCTTCAAGCTTCACGACAGTGTTGACCGCTTCTCCTCCTGTAGATGCTGCTGACAGCTGCCGAGGTGCAGCTCCGCAAAGTGGCGCCTCCTCTCCGAGACCGGAAAGGTGTGACCTTCAAAAGCTTCTCTCTCCTTGTGATAGAATGCTAAGCAGAAGCAGTCTTGTACATCTATAGGCTAGCATGGCAACTTGAAGCTCAGTTTGACTGTTGGTGTTGGCTGTTGTGCTCGCCGAGCAACCTGATGAAAGGCTTGAGGCATACGCGGCATATGGATAACATGGGAACGATAGTTGCTCCCGGACTGTGAATAAGTGGTGGAGGCCTCAAAAAAGGTTCGTCGAAGGGTTGGGGAAGATGCCTCCAAGCGATTAAGCTTTGACAAAGTCAACCGTGACGGCCATGTAGAACCGAGTGCTACTGTACTCTCTTGTCTGTTCGAACTCACCATGCACACGGACAATCGACTGATTAAAGCCAGCTCCTCTACCCGGGCGGATCACGTGTGACGTAAGGACTGTTGTCAAGCCGCCTTGTCAGCAATTCCATTGCCTTGTGCCAGACCTGCCCCTTTGCACATGCGCTCGCAGCTGCCCCAAAGGCAACAACCTCAGCAAGACCGCAACTGTCACAACATCCGTAGCCCAAACAGCCCTCTGCTCCTCCGCTAAACTTGGCTTCTGGCACTTGGCCGAACAGACTTGACGGCTGTCGCAAGCAATGCATTGGCCTGTCAGGCAGGAGTTGCCCACAGAAACTCATCGTGAAAGCAGCAAAATGTGTGGTCTCATTGTTTCGACGGATGCAACACATTTACTATGTCATTGGTTCTTCCACGAAATCTCAACACTGCACCCTTCCACCTTCATCCACTGCGAAGCACGATCGCAACTCTGCATCGTGGCACCGTAGGATATGATGTCAGGCTGCATCCCCAAGTATTGGATTCTGGCCAAAAGCTGCAAGGCCATCTCCCAATTGTCACCAAAGGCAGTCATGGCTGCATTGAGTGTCGCTACAGCTTTCGGATCAATGCCAAAGTCCCGCTTCGATGCAGTAACAGTCCTTCCGGCCAGGTGTAAGGCAAGCTTCCACTGCAGTGCCCGACCACAGGCGCTGGTTGCCGCACAAAGCAGTATGGTGTCCGCGGCATGCCGTCTCTCGCAAGCACTTTGTAAAAGGTCGATGGCCACTTGCCAGCAAGTCGAGGTTTCACACGCACTGACTGCTGTACTGTAAGAGACCACACTGGGCAAGGGTCCGCTCTGCTGCATCTGCTCAAAAGTGACAAGGGCTTGCTCCCACCATTGAATGTCCCGAAAAATTGACAATACTACATTGTAGCAAACTGTGTCCAGCTCAGCTGTGCGTTTCTGCGCTTGATCGAAGAGATGCAATGCGTCCGACCAGCACTTTTTTCGACGGAGATGGACAAGGACTTTCCTGTCGCATACAAATGCTCAGTGTCTATGGAACAGGCTTGACATTGAGTTGCCATAAAAAGGTACTGCTTTCTTTGACAAGTTTCGAGCACTCCCTTGGAGAAGTCCATCTCTGATCCGGCAGCTTCTCAGCTCGCCTTGACAAGGAGATATCCGCGAATTCGTAATCTCTCAAATGCGACTGAGACCCGCCCAAACAATTGCAGCAGCGCATATTATCCCAAACTTGTCTCGCCCAAGTGTAGTGTACTCCGCTGGTTGAAGCCATTAGTTGTCTTGACAGGGTCCTAGAAGTCGAACGGAGCCCCTGGAATATGTAAGATAAAAGGCTACTGCTCTTACTTCGGGGATATTCAGGGCTGGGGAGCCTTAGGCCATCCAGACACCGCAGCAGGATTGCAGGTGTGGTGGTCTCTAGGCGACTCACTGAAACATGACAGGGCCGAGATCCCCGAACAATCAATGAACAAGAAATGTAGGGTTCTTTCATCAAGCGGCCTAAATTTCATCGTAGAGACAAGAAGGACGAGTGAGCGAAGAAACGTAGGTCATCCAACGTCACGAGTCCGTATTGCGAAGGCTCTTTGATATGTTGACCGTACATGCAATCCTCTCGACTCTCATCGGATGAAAGCCGTGCGGCATGGGAAACGTGGGCATCGGCAGCCGCGATACATGCCAGATCGCCTGTCGCTAATTGGCTGGGCGATGCATGGGCCGTTCAATCAGCAGATGCATCCATTCAATCCCAGTCCTGCAAACTGCCGCTTCCCGTTTGCAGGTAACGGCAGCCATGATGCAGGGATCCAGTGGCCGACTGAGGTGACGCTGCTGCTCACGGGCTGATCTGCTGCGCCATTCTGAGGGGCATCCCCACCAAATGGCCAGGTAAGGATCAGGGATGATCAAGGTTCAGATGCTGCAGGAACGGAAATCTCGCAGTTGGGAGAGAGCCATGAGAACTCATATTCTAGCCCAGTGCCAATGCAGACCGAACCTCTAACACAAGACAAGTGCATGGGATTGTATCTCACTGTAAAGTCCTTGTCTGGATTGAACCAATGCATCCCCCCAAAGACAGACTTTGCGCCAGCAGATTCTGATTGCATGATGCATGTAGCACTGTTCCTTTTGACCATCTGCAGCGCTGCGATCGTTGCGGTGCCAAGTTTTCCTGTTCTGGCTCCGGTCAATGGCTGCGGAGCGGGCCGGTCGGACAATTGCAAGTCCTTGCAGTTGCAAGCTGCCGACTGTCTGTACAGGCTCCTGACACACCCTTCCTTTACAAATTCAGGGCCAGTGTCATCAGCTACAAACCAAAATCAATGCAAAGTCTATCCGTGCATTTGATCGCATGCGCATGCAAATCATGCAAATGCTCAGCTCTCATTAGGCAGCTTAACATCCAGCCGCTGCTAGGCGGCTCACTTCGCCAAGCTGCGCACAGTCCTCCCGCTGGGATTGAGCTAGACTTTCATGTCCAGCACTTCTTGGATGCATCGCGAGTGATAGGTGCATGGCATGTGCTCTGAACCTTCAAGAGATGCAGCAACAACTAGCAACGATCAGCAGGCCAGCCACCGTTCGGACTTCCTTGCGAACGAGCTCTCGAATAGCGTCCGCCAGCTGTCGGCAGTCCTTAATGCAAGATTCATCATGCCCCCGTCCATATTCGGTAAACACGTTTGATCATGTGAATCATGTGGGAGGGTGCTGCACGAGTAATATGCATCGCAGCCGAATGCAATCTCAGCTTCCAGAGGAAATCTGTGGCCGTGAGGGTGGCGAACGATCCTGTAGTACTGTACGAAGTAACAGCGGAGAGAGGCCGTGCAACCCAAAGGGTCTGAGAGTTGCAGTGGGGCGTGGTGAGGCAAGTGCAGAGTGAGCGGCTTGCTGTCGCTGTTTTTGGCCGCTGCTGGAGACACACCATACCACTCCTGCGCATGCAGTGCCCACATCGATCACCATGTGTCACGCGGATGCAACAATTGCATGCCTTGAAACTAAGGAGAAGGGGACTAAAGAAGCAGCGATTTAATGTGATGCTGTCAGTTGCAGAGTGGAACAGCACGACACATCGTGGCTGCCTCGGCTAGCTCTTCGCTGCCATGTCGATCGCCGTCACTCTCGCCAACGACATGAATCGAGGGAACCGGCACTTGCCAAACCTCCACGGGTTTGCTTGGGTTGGTGGCGGACACTGCGCATTCATTCTCACGCAGGCTCTAGTTAGAAACTCTAGCAGACAGGTGCTAAGTGCTAAGTGTAACGCAAGCGTTTGGAATCTGGAGGAAACTGAGTATGACGGTAAGGCACTCCTTATTCCCCGAGTCCCAAAGGCTTCAAAGGGACTCCAATGTGCGCCTTGTTGCTGCCACGGCCGAAGCAGAAGCAGCCCGGTCGGAAGTCATCGGGCGGAATGCCGCAGACACAGATCACAAGCCGCGGCCGTGGCACCTCAAAGAACTCGCTTTCCCAGTCGATCATTTAGAGCTGATGTCATCCATGCAATCAGCATGTTAAACTGTTAAAGCTGTTTGGCAAGGAGCATCACCTTCTGCTCTTGCTTCTGTGATGTCCGACACTGCACTGCGCATTCTGCATGGGCAGAAAGAACGATCTTAAGTTGTCAATATCTGCGTCGAATGACAGGTGCCACGAAGCCCGAAGAGAACGGAACATCTTCCAGCTCTGGCTAGCTTCAAAAGGTACTGTAGTTGCGAAGTCTTGTTCAATACTTTGCGCATGTCCGCCGCGATGGTGCCGGCAACACGCAAGCCAGGCGCATTCCCACATTCATGCTTAGATTCAACCTTGATGCTGCTGAACAGCAGGCCACACGCAGAAGCTTCGAACTCTCTGGGGTGGGGACATCTGCCAGCTCGGTCTTCAGCTGTTGCCGAACCTCTAGGTCCGAGATGACGGCGGAGCTAGTGCTATGTGGCGATGCAGTCGGTGGGTCTAGTTCATTTCAGACAAGCACCACGTGCCGATAAACGACACATACAGCACAGGACTCATGGAGCCTGCTAAAACGTGTTTGCAAACCTCCCTGTTTCTGCTGGGAAACGTGTAAAGAACAATGCGCAGTGACATACTGCCATATCTCGCATAGTGAGCTCCAGTCGATGTACGCCTCAAAGATACTAAAAACATCTTTTTGCGGGCCTGTGCCTGTGCCTTCTAGACCCTTCCGGCCACCCCCTTGAAGAAGTGCCTGTGACAGCCCCGAGTATGGAAAGAAACGTGCGTGAGCCGGTGGAGAAAACTTGATAGAATATCTCTCCACCTGCAGAATCGCTTGGCTACCGCGACAATGCTTGCTCGTTGGGCAGCTCAGTAAATTTTGCGCCTCCGCGGAGCCTCGCCCGGCGCCATGCAGGGCTGCGAGCACTGCAGTGGCACAGGCGGCACCCTGCGACGCCGTTCGACAGGCACATGTGCTTTTTGTTGAGTGCAGTCACCCGACTGAGAAGAGGCATCAAGAAATGTCACTGCCTCTGAGAAGCCCAGCAGAGCATCGAAAGGACCGTGTGTGCCTGTCAAGTTTGTGAACATGCCGAGAAATTCGACAACATGTTCCACTCAGAGATTGCAGGTCTCCTGGCGGGAGGATGCAAGTATATGATGTGCAAATGAAATGAAATTTACGACTAAGACTTGGACGAATGTGCTCGGCCACGTACCGCACAGCTTCGAGCTGTCCCGCCACACCATCCAGAGGTTCCCACCACTGGTAGTACGGCGGCATGCACTCCTTTCCAGCACTTGTTTGCCTACCTATCTCCAAACTAGGGATAGACGGTTTATGGCAAAAAGCCGCATGAGCCATGCTTGCCTGTTGAATTCGAGCTGCTGGTGCGGTGGCACTGCATGCAACACTGACACGACCTGGTGAACACCTGCGAGCCACCTTCGTCGCTCAACAAGTTCACATGCCTGCTCGACGTCGTCATCTGCTGCAAGCATGCCAGAGATGGGCCTGTAGATTCGGAGTGCAGACTGTTCTAGAGGAAGGGACTTTGACGTGGAACGATGTGGAAGTAGCTGGTAAAGGACTCAGCATGGGACCCTTCCAGGTGGGAGAACTCTGATTCGCCCAGCTTGGCCTTCAACTGCGCCAGCTGTCGTTCCTCGGCCGTGCGTAGAGTTCTTGGACACGTGTGTTGGAGTGGGGCTTCCGAGGCCGAGCCGCCATAAACGCTGCGTTCGTGCGCCAGCCGTGAAGGCACAGAATGCGGGCCATCGCCTCGAAGGCTCAAAAGGCACATGACACATCGCCTTCGCCCCCAAGAGGCCAGCTCCCTCTTTCGAAGGCTCTCGGCTACAGCAAGACAAACGTCGGGATTTGCCACCCGACATGTCGCCAGACCAGAATCGCTTTCTGGCCTCTCAAAGCCCTGGGAGGCGCACAGATGCGCAAAGCCAGGGCGAGTCCAGGCCACTGTCCGAGCAAGACGGCTGCTGTTCTTTCGCCTTCCTCACTGCTTACACCCTTATCCCAGCTGTAGCTTCATGGGCCCATTAGGCTCTTGTCGCCTGTGCTGACTTCTCATTCTGCCTTAGCCTTAGCCTTCAGTGGCCTGTCAAATTCTTCTCGCCTGCACCCAAAATGTGGCAGCCTTTGTTCAACATGAGTGATTGTCACACACTCACCATCTGCTATGCACAGGCACATGCAGGCACCCTTCAGGTGCTGCGCGCTGGTGCGAGCTTGGCAAGTCGTCAGTCTGGAACGAATCAGGCGTCGGGTCAAGTCGGTTGTGTACACATGGGATCCATTGAGTGTAGTTTGGCTCTAAAGCGGCCCGGCGGCCCCTCATACTATCCTAGTTTTGCCTAGTATGGAGGAACGCAGGCTTGTCTGATGCAAACAAGCAGAATGCCGACTGGCACCTTGCCTCTCACTTTTTCTCGCCCTGTTCAGGGAGACACGGCATGCCTCGGTACAGTGGCAATGTCAGGACGACAGAATGTATGTCTGTGTAAGTATAAACACATTTGCATATATGTATATACATGCATATATATATATATAATCTTAAAGTTACATGAATACAAACAACGGACAACGGACATAACTACTAGTATTGAACATGACTGAAACCTCTTCACCACCCAGTGCACCGCGACGCTGTTCTCGCATTGCGCCACGTGGTGCCAAGACTTCACTGCACTTCCGAGGTCCATGCTAGCGCTGCCGAACATTCGCTTGCACAACCACCTGGCTCTTGCGCACGTCAAGCTTGAAGCATTGAACTGAAGCAGGCGAATAGCCGACAAGGCCTCATTGCTTTGCGGTGCTTCTTCGAAGGCCACGACGCCCTGAAAGCTTCCGAAATGCGTCGCATGTCGCCAGCTTCAGGTTTACTAAGTCTGGAAGCTGCACATGGCAGTTGAAAGTGAGAAGATGTGAGAAGAGTGAGGGGACAAAAAAGGGGAGCTGAGGAGCAGGCCTCACCCGGCGGCGTGGGGACCACGGCCAGCGCTGCCTCAGAAGGAGAGCCAGCCCACGGCATCTCCCGCATTTCAATGCCATCCTGTAGACTACGAGTATCTGCTGCCGGAACAAGGCGTAAAAGTACAAAGCACTTTAAGACATGTTGCATAGAGCGTTGCACACAACAAAGCTGCTTCCATGACAAAGCTCTCTTGAAACTGAGCTTCCGATGCATTCCCCGGTCCCCTGCACTGCTGAAGGCCTGCCTCTGGATCGGTGCCGGGATTAGACACCTCTTCAGAATCGCTTCTCATCTCTCACCTAGATACCTCGAAGGCTATCGCTGCGAAGCATGCCCATAACAGGTTGGTCTCTACTCCCGAACGTCTGAAACGCGCAGTGCTGATGCCAGTGCTGCCTCAGCATTTCCAGCAGCTCCCGTGGCGCCAATCCGTTCCGGACTGACTGCTGCAGAGTTGTCCTGGCACTCGTCCGTGATAGCTCCCTGGAACTCTGCCTGGCTTCCTAATTACTCTGCCTTTACCACGGAAACTTGCTCTTGAACAATCCGCTCAGAGGTTGGGCTAGTGTGCTGTACGCTCAGCTGACCTCTTCCGAGTCAGAGTTGCCACTCTCCAGGCTTGTGGCCTAAGCAACAGGCGCGGCTTCGTGCAAACTGGCGAAGCGGACATCGCGGCTGTACCGACATCGGCAGTACTGAACTCTGAAATCTCTGCAGCTGTGAGCGTGGTGTTCTATAAATTTAATTGGCCACGTGGCTAACCATCGGATACTGCAGGATTGGAGTGCGTTGAAACGGGAGTTCCCGGACATGCCCGGACTTGGCACGACTGGGCCGCACGACATGCAACTGAAAACATGGGCAGTGGGAAACAAGCCGGACCTTTCACGACTTGAGACGATAAGATCAAGATGCTGTTAGTTTTGTAAAGGCCAGCTACTTGGCAAGGCTGTCACATGTACCACTTTGTGGTTTCTGGGCTTCTGGGGCTCGGAGCCATCGACACTGTGAGGAATACATGCCGTCATTCATGGGGTGCTGCGGGTCGCCGGCTAAAAATCCGTCACCAGAATGGCTTCAATGAAAAACTAGCCATGATTCAGAAACCAGCCATGATTCGGAAACCACACCATGATTGGAAACCAGAACGGCTGATTCGGCAACCAAAACGGCTGTCTCAAAAACACACGAAACATACTAATACGGAAACCAGATGCCATGATTACGGAACAGTTGCCAGGAGATGCCAGGAGCACTGCGGGCCTGGAAGGGCCCGGAAATGCTAAAATCTCAATGCCTCACTCGATTGTAAATCGGTCTGAGCGACGTCAACAGGCATACTGTGCTCTCGGAAGGCATTCGGGCATGGACGTTATCATGGACCTATGGATGCTCTCTTGTCAGAACGCAGTAGACCATCATTGTTTGCCCATGGATGTTCTGTGCTCAACACAGAACGAGATCATCCCCCTCCACGCCCCCCACCCGCAAGAAGAAGCAAAACGTAGGCGCAGTTATCCTCCCTCGTGCATGGACATTATCAGTTGTAGGCCATGGATGCTCTGGGCTCAGAACGCACATTAGACCATGGACGTCATCATGGCTGGCTGTTCTCAGAACGCCTTACACCACGGGCGTTCTAATGATTGGGCCATGGATGCTCTCCTCTCACCACCCCAGCATTGCTTCCAAGCTCCCGCGCCAGTTTATCATCCAGTTTCCAAGCTCCATTCCTGACAAGCGCCTTCAGTTTCTGATACGCGCCGGTTTCTGATACGCGCTGGTTTCTGATACGCGCTGGTGTTTGATGCAGCTTCTGATGGACCTCTGGTTTCTGATCCGCAGTTTCTGATTCAAGGCCCATTTTCTGATTTTGCAAGGGATCGGACGCTGAGAGCCTGCGGCGGTCACGAGTAAGGCCAGCACCAGGTCCCTGCGACACAGAGGGCAATTTCTGTTGACTTTCAGCCTTAGATGCATCAAGGATCCTGTTGCCGCCAACTGCCGAACACACTGTGTCACTGCGTTTCACTGTACATCTTGCTGAGTTCGCCGGCCAGTGGACCAAGCAACTCTCGTGGAAATAATGCCCACCTGCAGATGCAACAGCAAACAATCAGTAAGCCAGGGGCGGGGCTTCCAATCCGCGACATGCAACATCTTTCCGAGCATCAGTCCCTCCCACAATTTCGCGTCTTATCCACGCTAGCAGAATCTACCGTAAGCAAGACAGTCAGAGCTTGAGACATACAGTCTTCTTGATCTTGTGTTCCTTGTTGAAGTCCTGCAGCGGAAAGAATCTGAAAGGCGGCCAAGGATTTGGAACGAGAGCAGGAGAACAGTCCTCCATGCAGACCGGACACTGCAGTGCATCTCCGAACTCCTCACCAGACACATCAAGCAGCAATGGGCGGACCGTGTCTGAGCGGCATGACGGCGTAACAAGCATGCAAGCTGGTGCAAGTAAGCAGCTCAGCTGCAAGAGCAGTGGCTGTGGACTTAAGGTGACCATCACTCTGCCATCCACACTGCGGCACAGGCCCCACAACTGCAATCAGTGTCGGTCGGGGCTCCTGTGGGTCGAAGATCACAGTCTGCTGAAGTTCGATCGTGCCCTCAATTATCAATACAGATGATAAGTTATAGATCACTGTTCACTTCTCATGCGAAGAGGGAATCCAAAATCACTGCGATCCGGCCCTGAGCTCTGAGCCTCGGGTGCTGCACGGTCGGAAACCATGGAAGATGGAAGGAGACCTCGACCTGAGGCAGAGAGCGGCAGATCCCCAGCAGAGGTGACAGCGGGGTCGGACTCCTCGTGCAAGAGGGCCCCGGCCAAGTCTAGAGTCTAGGCGCCCGGCGGAGCAGGGAAGCTAACATGTGTTGCAACCTGAGGCTTGAAGAAAATGAATCCTGTCGAACAAGCGCTCCCTCTAACATCAGCAGCATACTTCACAGGCTAGCCCAAGCATGCGACCCGTAGGTCGAGACCACTGTGAATATCGTGAAAAAGACCTGACATCATCGTGCGTCCTGCATCTTACGACTCCCCCCCGACTGCTGAAGACTGCAACCCACTGAACAACACACAAAACGGACCTGAAAACTGATTAACACTGTGCCCATATTACTGCTACAGAGGTTTATCGCTTCGATGGCTTGGTTGCCCCGGCACGGGGCTTGCTTTCAGGCACACTTGGAAAGGTTCCCAGACAAACATTTACGTTCGTTGCATTTGTGCACTTCGCTATCCTGCCGGGCAAACAGATCCAGAAACATTACAAGCTTAAGCCATAGACCCTCAACCGTTTTCACCGTGCGTCGTTGAAGCATGAGACTGAACCTAGAACGTGCACAAGCTGCAGACACAGGTAAACCTGCCAGTGTTGCATTGAATGCGGCAAAAAGGTAGGTGGCCATGAACATGTTGGGAGCTGTCTCATGGCACCTGCGGCAATGGCATGCAATAGATACGGAATGCAAGATGTTAGCGGTGCCCTAGATGTACAAGTACCTTGCGGAAGCACAACGCACCGTCGTGTCGGGGCATCACGGGCAT
This sequence comes from Symbiodinium sp. CCMP2456, assembly GCA_905221635.1. Taxonomy (NCBI): domain Eukaryota; class Dinophyceae; order Suessiales; family Symbiodiniaceae; genus Symbiodinium; species Symbiodinium sp. CCMP2456. The sequence goes on from CAJNDV010003125.1 coordinate 18,088, forward strand.
CTCTAGGACTATCAGCATGACTGTCTTGAGAGTATTGAGGCCTTCTCTATGCTTAGCGCCCTCCTCTGCTGCCTCTGCTCTTTTGATGTCGAGCGCTGTTCATCCTGACATTCCTGAGCCCCGGGCGAAAGGCTGATGCGGGTCCAGTGCAGGCCAATGCAGTGCCACCTTGCCAATCGGAGCCAGCTTCAAACGGGCCAAGATGGCCTAGCGCAGCACAGCCATGTACAGCAAAACGTGCCAGCGGGGCGAGAACACAAAAATAGTCGTGAGCCAGTGATAGAACCTGGCTTCTGGTGGCGACCGCAAGGCTTGCTGCCTGCCTGTTCCTTGCATGCCTTTCTGATTCTTGCAGTGCTACTGCAAGCCCTACAATTAGCTTGCTTCCATCACGAGGTCTCCTTGGCATCCTCAAACATAATTCCCATGCTACAAGGCTACAGTAGGTGGCCGCAGCTGATAAACGCGCCCGTGACCCCAAGTGAAATCTCAATCAGACCCGCTCTTCGAGTTTCGGTCACAGATCGACTCCTTTTCAAGAGATTCGAGATGCCCAGATGCCCAGATGCCTCACACGCGCCGGAGGAATCTCCAGGCTCTGCTCGGGCGCCTCAGGTCTTGCGAGGACGGCTTCCACTCGTGACGTGCTTTGTTGCTTCGGCAGCGGGCCTGGTATCTGCACACGCTCCTCCAACTGCATACGCGCATAGACGATGCTTCCCACATGTGTGCGGAATGTCCTGATCACCTGTCGATGAAGCGATCTGCCGCCCAGGTTGATGTGGTAGGCGATGTTGAACTACGGCAGGCAATGAGGAAAGTGTGCTTGCTTGGGCTGACGCTAAACCTGCGAAGCACGTGGTACATGAAGCTGGGATACGAAGAACCTATGTACCTATGCGTAATTAGACTCATTATCCCTCACATTTCGACTTCTGCTCCGTTGCCCTGCCATCGCCACATAGAACCACACACGCAGCGGCACGTCGCAGTCCTTCGGCAAAGACATGGCTGTCCGAGGAGAGAATCCTCAAAGCTGAAAAATCTGCGACAGTCCTTCCACGATTCTTGGGCAAAGCCTGACAACTCCGACAACTGCATGATGCTAGCGCCAACAAAACTTTGCATCAGACATGCTGCCAGCATTCGACAGCACAAACAAGCATAACGAGTTGTCTCAAGCGCTGTCAAAGCTTCTATTACGTGCTCACATCTGGCTGCATCCGTGTTACTGTATATCAAGTACGAGAACAGGACGAGGCTCACGGGTAGCAAAGCACCTTAGCTTCACTTCCGGCATGTGCAAGACTGACAGAGCTGCGATGACTTCCAAGGAGGACAATGATGTTAAACACACGCACACATCCGAAAATGCAAGGATGCACATGCGATGGCATGGACATGGCGCCTATAGAGCCAGTTCATTTGGTGGAGAACGTACACTCTGACCACTGTTGCATGAGGTTGCGAATCCCTCCACTGGGCTCACTGCAAATGATACATCCAAAGAGCATCATCCAACGAGTGATGCTTGCATAAACGACCTGCGCACGCTTCTCGGATACTCCAAGCGAGCTTCTTCACTAAGCCGATCCTTTTCAACTTTTGACAGCTGTCAGGAGAAGAATACGAAACCTGCAGTCACTTGCATATAGCTTTTCATTTTCGAAGCCCGTCGTGAAAGGCGAAGACTTGTACATGTCGCCTCGCCTGGGTCCCAAACAGGGGTGGGTTTGTTGCTGCATTCTGTGATAAGTAGTCCGGATGCAAAAGCCGCGATTGTACACATTCTTTCGAAGGAAGGCATAAACAACTGATGAGTATGGTCATCGCCGAGTTGCCAGGCAGCTGCTGAAGCTCAGTGTGCATTGGAACGCAGATCAAAAAACGGCCTCCAGCTCACTTTGTCTGACAAGCTCCTGGTCTGCCTCGCAACGGAAAACCGTTCATCTTCAGGTTTGGGGCCAAGCTTCCTAGAGGCCCACAATCCTTTGCCTGTGCAGGGGTGAGGCCAATCGCGGTGAGCTCCGCTCGGGAAGGCCTTGCAAACGAGAGACAAAGACAAAAGAAGATGCGGTTGCAGGTCGGTGTCAACACAGCGTGTCGTAGGCATTGCTCAATGACCCCATTCAGCAGGAACATGCAAGTCCCACAATACAGCTCCGCTTGGGCCCCAATAAAAAGTCATTCTGTTTGCATGTCGGAGAGGTGAGGAAGGTAGTAGCAAGAGCGAGTATCACTCGGCGTGACGGAAAACGAGACGGAGTTGAGTGAAGAGAGAAACAGAAACACAATGCAATCCCGCTCTTGGCTGTAAGGGTACATTCAGGCAAACAGCTGTGCTATGAATTAAGTCACGACGGGCGACACTGCATGCAACAATGCCACGCGGCCTCTGCCCACTGCCGGGGCGCTGGAGCATCACCTGCTTTGGTCGCAGCAAAGCGTCAACAAATGCCGTATATGCCGTATATCTGCCATGTCGTCCTGCCACAATGTAACAACATGTAACAATGCCAGCTCCACGACGACTGACATCGCACAGCTGCGACAGCGCGCGACCGCGCACGACACAGCTCACCCAACATGCAGCCTGCCAACTCAGCTCATCTCAGCTCAACAACGTGAAAAGCTCGCATGCCGGATGGGAACTAATACTGTCACGAGGAGGTGCCTTTCTAGGACACGTAAGATGGGATGAGCGCCATCAGACTCTGAATTAAGGACTGCCGAGCTTGGAGCATGAACTGCCGTCATCTAATCTAGTTGGATCCATCTGCGACTGTGCTGAGCGTCAGCAGAAGTGAGCCATAAGAATGCAAAACATTTAATGTGCTTGATCGGGCAAATTCAAGCCTTTGCTCGTCAGCGAGTGTCCGGCCCCACGATCTGAATGGTCTGAAACTGTTGGTTGGCATGGAATGCAACTTGAGCGGGCCAGATACCTCTTGCATGCCCTCTTTGAATTGCCGACATGTTGGCAGCTTCACAGCTTTTGAGAAAAAGAAGCCGACAAAGTTGATAAGGTGGACGCGCTGCGGAGGGTCAAATACCAATTCAATCGCTGCATGAGTGCTGCGGCTGCTCTCCAACTCAATCAGTCAGGGGCACCCCATTTTCTGGAGCTCTCACGCTTTCAAGTCGCATATCTCGAAGGTGGCGTGGGGCTTCAGCCGACTGCAGAGTCAGGCACGTGGATGCAGTGGCGTACTAGAGTGTAGTGGCAAATCGCCTCCGCAGCAAATCACACAGCTCCTGTCGCTGCAGAGCGACCTCGGCACGGTGCTCAATTCAACGCAACGCAACGAGGTTTCTGCGTGAGGCAAGGGCCTCGGAAACATTCGTAGCGAAATTTGTCGGCTTCTGGACTGACCTTGGGCTGACTAGTAACTCTGTGTCTGATCTCGCTTAGTCGATTATTCACTTGTGCGACAGTGGAACGGTGTTGAATGAAGTAAATCACGATCGATCGACTGAGCATTGGGCCACACGAATCCACTGTGCAACAGCACTTGCAATGGAGCACGGAAGAAAGCCGCAACTGCGATGGGCACATCGTTGATGCTGCCTCCAGCCAGCTCTTCCCGCTCCATCAGCGTGTTGAAATGGAAGTCATGCCCCATCCTGATTTCTTCAACCACTCAACCACGAAAAAGTTGTAGATTGTGGAGAGCCCTGAAACTGCTAGCAAAAGCTCCTGATCCTGTCGCTAGGCATGTCTCAATCAGCGGGCATGTCGGGAGTTGAGATTGCTTCAAACGCTGAGTGGGAAGCAAAGGTATTAGAGAATGGCTTTTGTGTAGCAGCCGTAGGCTTACGCTTGCTTCGGGCATCCCTGGGGAGCGCCGGGGTGTGCTTCGCCTCCTCTCGACCAACCATCCGGATTCTCATACAAGTACTACACTCCTTGCCTCTGGCTAAGCTGAGAATGTGCCAGTTCGGCAATCGCCCAATTAAGGCGTGCAGCGCTTCCCAAGTTATAGTTAGCAGTTAGCACGCAAGTCGCTCAGATTCGCTCGCACTCCGAATTGCTGGCCAATCGCATGAGTCCACCGGGCCGGACTTTGGGCCACCAGGCGCTCAAATCTTGCAATACGCTCCACCACCTGGCCCCCAGCAAAGCACAGGAAGCCTTCGCTTACGTCTAAACTGCTGCATTGACTACAGGCCCACTGCAGCCTGGGCACTTGTGATCAGCATCAATGTAGACAAGGTCGAGACTATCGTCCTCGAAACACCTGGGCCAGGATAGGGCAGTTCGGCCATGATGAAGCAGTCGTCCGGCCGTTCAACAGTTCAACATGCAACTTGATCGAACATCTTTGCATTAGCTGGAGAATCATAATCCCGAGGATGACGATGAGGATGTTGATGACGATGATGACGATGATGATGATGATGATGATGATGATTGCACGCAGCATGGCACCTGCGAGCCCTGTTGAGAAACAGGCGCTGAACTCCAATGACCTGTGAGACCACGACAGGCCCACGACTGCTCTTGTGGATGTGCCTGGATGGGCCAACGCTTGTGCTGCGGTGGAAGAGCACGTCAGCGCGGAAGCGCGCTTTGGCTTCATTCAATGCGGCACAGGCCCTTGGTCGCAGGCCGAAAGCTCAGCACGGAAAGCGTCCCTGTACCGCATTGCAGCATTGTGCCACAACATATCTAACCAACTAAACTAAACTAACTAAACGAATCCCAAGCTGCTGTCTCGAGCCTTGCCAGTGCGGCACCTCCATCCTCCGAGCTCCAGCGCGTCCGAAGGATCGCCAGACGGAGCGCATAAGGGAAGCGTTGCTTTGGCCACCCATGTCAGAACCAGTGCCCACGGCCTCACAGCAGCGAAGCTCCGAAGAGTTAGAGTTCTCCTCGACTTCGTGTTGCCGACTTCGCAAAGAGCGATGGAATTACCACGAGAGACAGACAGAGAGAGAGAGAGAGAGAGCGAGCGAGAGAGAGAGAGAGCGAGCGAGAGAGGGAGAGAGAGAGAGAGAGAGAGCGAGCGAGAGAGAGAGAGAGAGCGAGCGAGAGAGAGAGAGAGAGCGAGAGCGAGAGAGAGCGGAGTCACATAAGAATCAAAAGCAACACCGATCCACCTGGCTGGCTACGCCCATCGGCCGATCGGCGGCCCCCCAATGGTCGACCAGGTGGAGTTCAAAAGCACCTGCACCGTCAATCTGGTGTGCAGCAGTGCAAGCCTGGATATTCTCATGTCTCAACTGAACCTGGACGCCGTGCTGCTCGATGCCAGACGTGCTGCGTGAGGTTGCCCTTGAACACGCCAACTTCCACCATGCGAAAGGGCAGATTGGCCTGGCGGCCGGAACAAAGATGGACCAGAGCGAGCCTTCTCGCGGTTGAAGGCAACCGTCGAGGGCACCAACATGCCCAACAGTGCTTGAAAACACAGACAGCCCTACAGCCTTGCCCGCTTACCACGAGCGGATTCTGGGTTTTACCTTCGGATCCGTCTGTCGCTTCAAGCATGAGCATGCATCAGCCATCAGCATCAAGGACTGCCTTACGGCTTCGTACGGCCGCATCCACGACTCGGTTTGCAGGCAGATCGTGGCGCAGCGCCGCACCACGAAAAGCCCCGTCGCCCATGGTCCACGCCCCAGCAAGTCCTGCTACCCTCAGCTGCGGACGGCATGCTGCATGCAGTTCACAATATGTACAGATGCCGTGAACTTATTCAACATATTTGACAGATACTCTTGCATGCATCAAGCGCAGAAACCCAAGGGAAAACATTCGATTCCTCAAGCCGCAGCTAGGCAGCTTGAAAGTCGGAGCCGCCCTGGCCACTGAGGCCCAGGGTACAAACTTTTGGCCTTCCTGCGGCGGGGGCAGAGCCGCTAGCTTGCATTGTGCCTCACATTGCCTCAACAAAACACCTCCCCGCGCCCGGCCGAACCTGAGCAATGCTAAAAAAGTGTCACAGTGTACAAGTAGACGTGGGTATAGAAAAAAAACGTGCGTACGACGCTCGTACGATGCACCTTGCTGCTAGCACTCGTTTAGACCCACGGAAGGACATCATCGTGGTGAGAGGGGACTTGCTCGCCACCTAGCACGGAGCACCACCATGCCAGGACAAAGGCCACGGCCACGGTTAACATCACTGGAAGAGCTAAGCTGAGGTTGCAGTCGAATGCTGCAGTCATGTTGTTCTTTACACGCCAGTATACTCAATCACTGGAACCCTCAAGCGCTGAAAGAAGCAAGATCTACGACGCTTGCATGAACTCGCCGTACGCCTTGCCGGACAGAACCGCTTGTTATGTCTGTGTTCAGCAAAAAGCCAGACATCGCACATGGTTGACAGCATTGTTGCTGGGGTGCTGCCATGAAGGCCGACATGCATGCATTGACATGGGAGCCGGTCCTTCCGGAAAGCTCGTCGATGAAGACCATACGCGACGTCTGACATCCAGTCAAAGCCTCGCGTAAGCGTTATAAAGGCCTGTAAGCCACCCATATCTGCTTCTTCGGGCCTAGTTTTGCTGGGCTTATGCGTGTGCACCAGTCACCAGAACAGGTGCAAATTGGCAGCCACTACTCGTAAGCTGTCGCATGCTCACACTGTCTGCAAGCTTGTCTCGCAGCAAGACATTCCAATTTGCCAAGTACATGCATTGCATGCATGACACAAGCACGTGAACAGCTTGGCCGCAAACCATCCAATGACATTACCTGCAAGAACTCGAGGAACTTCAAGGCCTTGGCCGCGCAAGGTGTCAACCTTTGGCCATGCCTTGCTGTTACAGGTATCTTCCTCTTATCTTCCAGAAACTCAGATGCGAGCCAGGCGCCATGTGCTCTGAAAGGAATACAGCCACCGCCTGCTTCATTTTGAAGCACTGCTCCAGCTTTTCGACAAGCTGGGGCTCACACAGAGAATTGTCTTTTCCTGTCTGTCTAGCAAAGGGCCGATGTGCTCATGGGAAAGGGGAGTAGAGGTACGCTGGAGGACTGGGGAGAGAGAGGGGGAGAGAAAGTAAGGAGGAAGGCAGAATATTCTGAGAGTTCGAAGAGAGCAACGGACAGCGAGTGGGAAGAAGGACACATTCACTGTCATTAATTGACGTACTGCCGGGGCTGGACTCACCACCTTTTCCACTGTGATCCTCACCTGCTGTCTATCCTCATCTCGAGGAGATGCTTTGGGATTCTATCGATGACGCCAGACCTTGGCCGATGGATCATGACCATCATGACCCAGACCTTGCCCGATTCCTCGGCAAGGGTGATCCCTTTGACAGGAGTTCATATACAGCTATTCGCAAAAAACAGCCCCCACGGGGCCTTGAAGCAGAGCATGGCAAACACGATGCGTGTTAAGAGCATCGGGCAGCAAACTAGGTCTAAGCAGACTCTTGCAAAACCAAGCGCGAACGAGACAACATGAACCGGTGTGGCCAAAGCGGGCAGTGCAAGCTTTACTTAGGAGGCAGCAGCAGCATCAGCAGCGCAACGACAGACTTCAGGTTACCAGCGCCATCCCTGGAATCCTGGACACACACTAGAATGCGTGGATTCGAATGTCCCTCAAAACCCCTCAGAACGGCCTCGATGGACTCTCCCTGGCCAGCATCGAAAATTGTTCAGACCTGCGGAATCAACCATACCCGTCGGCACTTGCCATGGAAAGCGGTTCGCAGTAAGACAGAGATCATTCGGCAACGCCGACTACTTCGGACGAACCGGACTGGGAACCAGGCTCCACGTTTCGATCTGGCAAAAACTTGGCAGTCAAAACCGAGCCGAACGTTCGCTTGATTGGCCCTTGCACGCGTGTGCTGCTGAAGTTGCTGGAACTGCTACACTGCTACGCGGCTCACCGCACAATTTAAGCCTTCTCCCTTGATGCCATGGTACTGGAACGTCACTTGGGCGGTGAAAGAAGTTTCTCAAGAATCGCGGAGTTTGATGCTATCATGGATGCACCCAACCGCCGATTGGTTTGAAGTAGAGATGCGAGCGCATTGACGAGACTGAACTGCAAAGCATGAATGCGTGTCGCCTCGTTTTACACTCTGAGCTGCCTACGCTGAAACGTCAAGCAGATCCCTCAAGCAATGCAGTCTGTAATTTTGTGTACTGACTACTCAAGGCTCATGGTCTCGGCTTTGGGCGCCTCAATGCCGCAACCCTTGCTTTTGAAATCTCCAGTTGGGGCAACGAGAACATGTTTTTGCTAGCTGCATCTAGCTGCAACACTCGAAGAGCCACCTGAAGCCGCGCTGGATAAACGCCGGCTGAATTACAAAACCAAGGTACACGCCAGGGAGCACAGCGGCAAGCATGCGGGGATGCTTGCAGCCCGAGGAAGCACCTCACATGATTTGCAAGTCGCAGGATGTTGCGCGCTGGTGGGCTCAGGCTTGCCCAGGCCTCGCAGAAGGTTACTCTGGTAGGCATCCCAGGCTGCACTGAAGTCCTCACAGGAAATCAAAGCCAGAGAGGCTGGAGCGGTTCATTGACGTGCCCCTAACGAAGCACTTTTGGCGAAGCTGCGAAAAGAGCCAAGACCTGCTCTTTACAGAGATGAAGAGAATGAATTCGTGGTGATGCTGGTACGTGAACCTCGAGCTGTGTAAACACAGCCAGCCTGTCCTGCCATGGACGCTCCGTTACGGCCACTTCTCGCTCGACTGCCACACAAGCGCTTCGAAGAACCTTGCGGCAGGGACTGGAAGTTTGGCAACTTGGCGAATTACACCACTGAGCTGGCTCAGATGCTCGTGACTAAGCATACTTCTAGCTTCAGAAGCTCTGTACTTGCAGGTCTCCACATGACACTGACCCTGTTCGAGTGCGAAGCTTAACGGCTTCCACCATACATTTATCAAGCTTAATCTACATGTCCAAAGCGGTCCATTTGCCCTTCAATATGGCAGAAAGGCATGGGATCTGGATGCATTTGAGCTTCCCGCTTCATGCGGACTTTGAAACAGAACGACCCCGTGTTGATTCGTCGCTGCTGTTATAGGTACCGCTGCCTACGCTTTTGCTCCGCTGGTATGACAGCAATGCGCTTGATACCTGGGATGTGGTTCTTGAAGTCAGGAGGCAACGGAAACAAACGCCGTCGTGTCACTACTGACCTTTGCGAACCCCTTAATTAACACTTCGCGGCATGAGCACAACGATTCTTTACACCAGGGATGGGGTTGGACAAACAGCGCTTGCGCAGAACAAACAGGACTGTTTCTTCGTGCGCTTTGGCCGCGTTGGCGCGTTGCGGGGGGTCAGCGTAATGGCCTGCTGCACGGCGCGCAAGCACGAGAGGAGCTCTGGCCCTGGCTGTAGCTCCTGCATCGCCCACACTGTAAGATCACACTGTGGTGTTGGGAAGGGCTTCATGGGCTTCCAACTGCACGGCTCCGGCATGGACTTCTTCGCCGCTTTCTCCCATGGCTCCTCTCTGGCGCTCAAGCTTGCACGTGGACATTGTCGGGAGACAGCTACAAAAGCCAGAGGTCCAGATACTCGACCAGTTCTGCTGGCAGCTCGCAGAAGCCGGTGCCTGCAAGGGCGCCGTCTCGCGGCGACACTGTAAGTTGTGACGATGAGACCGATCGAATTGCAACAGGCCTAGTCCACTCGTTGCAGCCATTCCTACCAGCAACGCACAACCTATGCCCATCTGACTCCGAACCAAGTTATGGCCGAGGGTATTGTGATGTGCTGTGGGTGTGCTTGATCGTGCAATGCTAGGCTAGTTAGTTTTCTCATGTGGGAAAATGGACCGTTTGTAACGTGGGAGCTGCTTTGCGACATGCTTTCGCTTGATCCAGGCGGCGGCCATGATCGGCTTCAACCAGCTGACCCAGACTGTGTCAGGTGACTCATCCGCAGACAGGCTGAGTATGAGAAGTCGCTACAAGTATGAAAAACCACCTGCAAAAACCAGAATTAATTCGTGTTCGAGTCGGATGATTGGCAACACCTTGCAAAATCTGGTCAACTCAACATCAATGAGTTGAGAAAGCGTGACAAATGAAGGAAAGCGCCTGTCGCCACCGACACAGCAACAGCAGAAAAAAAAAAAAAAACAATGTAATCAGTGCCAACAATCTCTGGAAGACTCCCCGCGGTCAGAATCTACGGTGCGTTTTCAACCACAGGGGACTAAGCGATCAAAGTGCCCGAGCTCACTTTGGTACCTGTGCTTCCGGAGCTGGGAAGTCGCAATGTCAAGCTGACTCGAAACATCTCGAAACTCAACACGCTAGGCAATCAGATTATGTCCTTGCAGCGGCCTATTCGCACAACATGTCTACAAGATTCTGGAAGTACTCGCGATTTCACACACTGGAGCGCACCAAAGGTTCACCAGACGGCTGCCAAACCGTGCTTCGTGCAACAATGACAGCAGTGGGGCCTGGCGACCTGCAAGGAATGGACTTTTGCTTTGATGCAAAGTTCTAAGCGCAGAGCAACTGATGGCATGCCTTCAGCCCAAACGCGGATGGTGAGGCCTGCGACCTGCAAGCTCACCCAAGCTCAGGCCGAAGGAAGGTCTCATGCGCAAGAGCATGTCGTTCGAAACATATCGCAAGTAAATATGTGCAACTTCGAGATCCCCTCAGCCTTTGCGATGGCATCTAGCAGTCCGCCAGAATGCTCTGAGCCTCGTGAAGAACACAATTTCAGATGCGAATGGCCACACTACTTCTTGGCCTTCCAAACAATCTGAAATGACTGAGCACGATTGCTTTTAGGCCCCGGTCTTCCACAACCACGAAGAAACGAAAGCCAGAAGGTGTCGTCACTTCCGACCCATGACACATACCTCAAGAACGAGCCAGCTCAACTCAAGCGTTCCAAGCCGATTCTTAGCCACCGGGCGCAGAAATGCATCTGCCACATTGCTGTCGCAGTCTTTCCAGCGCCTAAGATGCAAGGCCAGGATGCGCAATCACGGATCTAGTTGGCCAGGCAGGGTCAGGCCTGAGCTGTCGCAGCAGCAGTTGCGGCCGCCTCCTTCTCTTGCGATTTGCCTCGATCGAGGCACTGCGTACTGCACCCGGAACTGCATTTTGATCGAGCACAAAAGCGGCCGCAGTGCTTTACCAACACCACCAAAGGCTGAGGGCACTCCCGCATCCCGCCAGAAAGGCCCCTGCACTGCGCCAACAGCTGAAATGCCAGAAGCTTTTCGCGGCCACTTGGGAGCGAAGCAGCCTCGCGGCACAGTGGCTGGCACACAGGTACATAATTGGACAGCCAGCGAAACAAAAGGACATACAGAAGACCAGACGTATGCACATTCCACATCACAGCAGAGGGTGGACGCACTGATGATCAGAACACGATTCTCAGAATGCGTTGCTGTGCATTCAGGATGGGGACGCATGGGGACGCACTGATAGGGGTGAACGGCTTGGAGATTTCGAGGAGATACTTAGGGCTGGCACTTCAAGTCCGTTGAAAAGCTGTGGGGTATTGGCACTGTACTCGTGCCATGAACCTTTCATGTCGTGGTTCATGGCTTATCCCCATCGTCTGGTAGCCAGCCCATCTGTGAATTACACGTGATGATGAATGCATCCTCTCTACGATTTAATGGCATCCGCGCATGGGCAGCCAGAAGAGCCGCCACTCCGCGTCCACTCTGGGGCGGGAGGGCGGGAAAAAGCATACACCGCAGCATCCGGCTGGAGTCACACTTTGCTCCAACTGCCATGGCATACATAGACTTAGAGTGACCTAGAGACTGCCTGACGCAGGATGCGACAGATTCCTTGCTGCAAGCTTGATTTCATCTCGCTCTTGGTACGCTGGTAAAACGAAGAACATGATCACTGTCCAGTACCGTGGCACTGTGTGTACTTTGAGTTCCGGCAACACCAAAACCAAAATACAAACATTTTGACATACTTTCGACAAAGAACACGCTCACTTGCCGCTCGCCCTTGAAATTGAAGAGCTTTACAGATCTTGGGTTAGTTTGCAGCCGCGGTTTTCTTCACAGCTGCATCCTTGCAGGCCTTGCAACGCTACAAATCTCGAAGACGTTGCATAACGTTGCTGACGACTCTGCTGTCGTGAACACTGACACCTGTTGAATGTGCCCGAGAGCCACGAGCGGCTGCGACTGGACAAGCCGGCGAAGATGACATGCGAATGTGCATTTTTATTGAGCACGCTCTGTTCCTGGGATCTAGCTAGCGCGTTGATGCGGCTTGTATCAAATCGAGGGCCCCAGCATAAGACGACATGACTCTTTCCTCCGCATCTTTCGACTAGTCATCGGCTTCCACAACCGGCAATGCAACTTGCCTTCTCCTTCAGCTCATTGAAGAAAAGTCGCAAGGCCTCACGTCAAGACCGAAAGAGTCGAGGTTCACTCCTCAGCAAAGAGTCGTAACTTAGTAACTGCATGCCTAAATCTTGACAACCAAGTGGAGAGCAGAAGGCAAGCATGCGTTCAACGACATGTCTCTGCCTGAGCTCATCACCTCCACCAGACCAAGTCTTTCTACGGCTCCCTGGCTGCGCAGAGATTGGAACTCTGGTGTGTTCAATGCTCTGCTTGCCAAGCTCCTGGTTTCGCTGTTTCTCGGATGCTGTGGCATCAACATCGGCACATACCGTGCAGCTGAGCAGCGGCTTGGACACTTCCGGTAGGTTCAGCGCTACGCTGATGGAAAAACTCTGCATGCCGCATCCAACTTTTGCCAGGAGGGTTGGATTGGAAGGCGAATGTCGTCACTTCAACTTTCCTCAAACTATCTCAGACTCAGCTGAAGCTGGTGGTTGGCACGCGAAGATGAAGGGTGTCGGGGCTGAAGCTGGAGGTTATCCGACTGTTCTGGCGCTGAGTGCTTCTGATCGGGCCTCCGAAACGCAATAGCCTGTGCTTCTTTGTCAAAGTCGAAGTGGAATCTCACATTAGTTCTTTTCCACAGGCAGCTTTATGCATCTAGTTCACAGCAAGCGCACCCCATCTGATGTCACTTGTTCACAATGTCCCGCAAGAAATTCTCGGATGGGTTCGTCAGTATTTGGATCGGATGCATGGAAAAAATCATGATGGCTAAACGCTCGTCACACTCGCGGACATTTCAGGGACGAGGACCATCCAGAGACCCGCAAAGAGAAAACTTGACAGGACTTCTCTGGGACTTGGCAAGACCGACGCACCGAAAGTTAACACACACAAACACACAGCAATCAGTACCTGCACCTGCACATCCTCTTACGATTGCATGTTGTTAGTACCAGGCCTGATGGTGTCTGTATTCGTTGGCATTTCGTTGTCACTCTTGTGCTGTGTGAGTCTATGTCACCCCGACAATGAATTCTGAAGTCATGTCTGTTGCAACTTCGAGCTTAAACGGAAACTTCTGAATGCCGCGGGGAACGTGTCCCAACCAACATTCAACCTCTCGCTGCCTCACCTGTGACTTGGTGCTGTATTGGGTAAAGCGCGCCGCGAAAACTTTAGGGATCGGATTCTGCCTCCACCATAGCCGAAAGCCACTCTTACTCTTGCTGTGACGCCGACAAAGCTGCAGAGCTGCAGAGGGGTTGGGAACTTGAGGACCCAAGGAAGTGCATCTGAATGCGGTTTCGCTTCTTGAACGATGCCTTTTCGGCAAGAGTCCAGCAAAACAAGATGAAGTCATCACAACCCTCACAATCCCTGCAAGGCGGACCTGAACAGCGGCAGAGGCGCCCACATCTTGAAGAAAGGACATTGCCTTCCAACCCGACAGTGGCCCTCACAATGTCAATGGCGCTGCGATTAAAAAAAAACAAGTAAGCCCTGTGAAATGCCTCGCGGTGCCTGTGATCCAAAGCCTTCACCAGTCACCGACTAGGCTAGACCACGATTGGCATGCGTGGCTGTCGTCGGTGCCTCCTGCCAGCGATAGTAGTCGGCGAGGTGTGTCCAAAGATCTGTGGCATGGCGAAGCTCTCGAGGAAAAGAAGATCTCTCTCCTCTCCAAAAACTGCTCTTGACCGTCTCTACAGCTCTACAGCGATCTAGGTCGGAGTCGGTCCTGTCTGGATGGCAGCGAGTAGATCTGATGCCAAGAAATCCTTCAAGATCTTTTATCTTCATCATCTACATACGACGGCAGAAAGGAATCCAAGCATCGGGTCCTTAACTTCTGGATCACTTAAACTTTGCAGCAGCAGTGCTGCAGCCTGCGACACGCTTTGCGTCTCAGAGTGAGACGACACGACCGTCATGCCGAGCCGAGTCGCTGTTCGTCTGTCAATGCCAATTCCATGGAAGCCGCAGCCTCCGTGAAACGGAGGCTGTGAAACTGCGACTGCCGTCGCCCTAATCAAAAACACAACGTAACAAAAAGCTCTCATTGCGCGAAAAGGAGCTGTGATCTGCTGGCATATGCTCTACGAGGAATCGCTCGCCGTCTTCCCCGAACCTGCTCAGGGCACCCCTGCAAAATCCTGCAAAAGTCGAAACGACACGTCACCTGGCAGACTGAAACTCTAATCACTCGAGGCTGGGGGAAGCACACAGGCGACGGAGACAACGGAGACAACGGAGACAATGTGAGGCTGTGAAGATCTGTGAAGCTCGTACTGTACGCTGTCGTAGACGATGTCTGCTTCGGCTCCTAGCTCTGCAGCCTTCCAGGAGCGACCCCCCACGGACACGACATGTGTTACCGTGGATTAGGAGCAGGAGTGCAACGTTAGCAAAGTCAGGACTTGGACTTTGCAAGTCCTTGTGTCTGAGTATCGAACACCCCTTCCTTCTACAACATGATACGTCAGTGCTTTGTACGTTACCCCCTCTCGGACACCTGATGTGCCTGATGTGACATGTGGTCCTACCAGTAACCTACCCATCGAGAGCAACGACATGCTCTATCAATGATGCATCCCAGAATGTGATGCCGACCCACCGCAGCCTGACTTGCAAGCGCTGGTTCTGCGACCAATCCATTCATGTTCCATGGAATTGTGCTGCGCTGTCATGAGGTGGAACTGGCTTAAATTGCTTCTTGGCTGTGGGAGTACGTGCAAAACCGCGAAGCTTGTCTTTAATTGTGGAGCCGGATCAAGGTCTGCCATACTGTTGAAACATGTCCATGGTGGCGACGGTATACACATGGCTGCAATGACTCTGAAAACTCAACGGCAGGACGGCATTTGCAGGTCCTGTACGGACGCTTGAAGAGACTCTGAAGTATAATTGCTTGGTGCTCTTCGGTGAATGTCTTTCTGTGCCTCTTGGAAAAGGCATCCGCCCGGACCGCCTAGGCCCCGGCCTTTAGATAGACATTTCTGAAGCAAAGTCGAAGGAGTTTCGGGATGAGGTAATATACATACAAGCAACTAGCAAAATTAAAGGTCATAGGAATCTTCGCGGGCCCCCGTCGTCCCCGTCGTCGTCAGAGACACGAAAAGGTAGGGCGGGAACGGGGCAGCTTACATGGGCAACAACGGCGGCTCAGTCCTTCCCTTTTCAAATTCCATCCAACGACTTGACCACAGCGGCAAAGTGACACGGTGGTCGCAGAAGTTGCTCGGACTCCGAAGGCAAGCTGAAAATTCTGGATGTGTGGTCAAGCTCCTTCTCGCGACATTGACCACCACTGGCAGGCTAGCGGAAGGGCCCGTCACCTAGCACGGCATCTCGCTAGTGCGGCAAGAGGATTCTCTGCCTCAGCCGAGCATATCCACATTGGACCAAAGTCCTCTCCCGACATTTCCCGAGCCCGTCACCGACACTGAGTTCGATCTCTGTGCAACTTGTGCCAGGCCGCTCGCCGACCTTCTGCAAGCAAACTCACCCGAGTTCTAGCCGGAAGCCAGTTCAGGAAGGACTACAAGTAAGCGGGCTTTAAAGGATGATCGGAAGTTGCTCTTTCGTCATGGACCTCGCGATACCTAGACCGCCCTGGTCAGAGGCTGCGCCGACGACGTGCTAGCCGCAACTCGCGACTCTTTCTTCTCTCAACCTCCCCAAAGTCAACGGCACCCGATCCCCAGCACAATATCCCTGCTCTGCGATGCCTTTCCATTTCTCTCCCCTCGCAATGCCGGCACTACCACAACAACAGTCACCTCTGAATGGGTTTCTGTCTTTCTAGCATTCCCTATGTCTGTTCTTTCAAGTCTCGGTGCCCGGCTTACTTAAACAAAAACAAGCTCACGCAACAAAACACAGGAAACGGCTGTGCATCGTGCCTGGGTCCTCCGAATGGGTCGTTGCCCTCAGGGTCGCATGTCTCGGAATATGAGCAGCGTCAATGCTCTGCCTTGACTCACCTGAACAATATGATGAAGCAGGTGCCTCCCATGCTGCCGCATGCTGTCTGGCTGCCTGCATGCATAACGTATCATATCATATCACCACCCATGACAACAGTTGATTCTGGGCATCAGTTGCCTTTGACATGCCAAGTCCGATGGCCGAACCACCAGGCGAACCTACAGCTCGTTCGAATCTCAGTTGGTGGGAATGTGTTTATGTCATGTGCCACGTCGATGCTTCTGGGAAGCACTCGGCGACATAGTCTTTTTAAGCCATGGTGCCCAGTGAGCACTAACTCTGTTTGCACTGGCGGAACGACTACTCGGACCATTGCGTCAGGGATCATGAATGCAGTTGTAAAATCAGTCAGAGAATACTTCAGAGAAATATGGCAACCACCAGCTGGAAGCGAACTAGCGCGTCAGGGGATCAAGACTCATACGTTCGTTGCAATGGAACGGAGTCTTCGCCAATGACGACAACATGTGTACACAGCAGTGGCAAATCTCAGCAGCTTTGCGTGATTTGGACTGCTCTAGACAAGTGGAGCTACATGTTCCTGCATGAATTTCTGTGACAATAGCTTCGGGGGCCTACTGCCAGCAGACATCCAACAGGCTAGAGTCCTCGCAGCTCGCAAAGGATGATTTGCGGCTGTCATAGAAATGGCCTCGGTGTACAAACGATGGCAAAGGAGATATCTGACAAATTGGTGCAGTCAGTGCCACGCCCCTGCTGTGAGTTTCCACGCGTGGGAGTCGAAGGGCTGGGAGGCTGCCGCAACCTCGGAAAATGAAAAACCTTGCATCTTAATGGATAAGTTTCCGTGACTTACGTGGGGCACCATGCATAGAGCTTTGCCGAGGCCGAGGCTGGCGGGCCAGTTGGCGCAGGTACCAGACGTCCGTCTGCAGTGCTTCAGATATCCTTGCAGCGATGAGAAAGGCCTGTTGCCGAAGGGCCTTCGGAATCGCCTCTGCATCTCCCAGCCAGCTACGAAGGGAAGAAGAGGGTAGAAGCTTCTCGCCTGGCGCATTTAATACAAACACAATTCTCTTTCGACCATCCTGCTGGCCTGCAGGATAGACTGCACCTTCGGTCGCACAACGTTCCATCTGGAGCGGAGGTCCTCGTGCGACAGTGTTTACAGTAACACTTCACCCCGATAGCTGGGGCTGCATGTGCAAGCAAGTTGTTGCATCCTCGCCCTCATCATGTATGAACTTGTCATAGAAGACCTGAGCATCGATCCCGACATTATGGAGTCAGTCAGAAAGCAGCCGTGCTAACAAAGTACTCGTCCACACCGCAAGCAGTTATGCAGGACTCACTCACGGTCGCCACATGTGGCCACTCTCTTCCCCTGCCATTCGGGCTGCAGCGTTGGCAGTTCCTTGCTACCCCGCTTGGTTCCATGGTTCTCCATAAGCATGCAGTGATTGACGGTGGAGCTGAGAATGGTGGCCACGCAGCAGCAGCTTGCTTCTGCTGCTCCGGGTTGGCCCCCTTTCCGCTCACGTAAGGTACGACGTCTCAGAACTGGATTGATATGCACAGTCATGGGTATTCAAGGGTCGGTGGCATTGTGCCCTCCGTTTGACCCGGACAAGCTGAATCTCTGCCCGGGTGGAGGTGTAGAATTGTCGTTGGGTCTGTCGGTTTAGCATGATCAAACCATCAAAGAGTCCAGTTCGTGGACAGACAGCACCACAAGCTGGGTTTTTTGCATCACAAGCTGGCTGCACCAGCTTACATTGATTGGTTCACAAAACGCCGAACCAACGTGAAGTTGTACTGTACTGTCACCATGTGATGCGCACGCATAGGTCCTGCGAAGGCGTAGCTGTGGCGAGGGGGCTCCTCTGGGAGCTCCTGCTTGCTTCTATAGGGGGTTGGAGCCGAAGCTGATGGCACACGTGAGGGAGCTCTCGCTGCCTGTCCGAGTCTGGTGATTCTGGGCGCGTCTGCTGCAGGAGTCTTGGCTCTCAGTTTATGACTGCGTGGGCCAGTCCAGGCCCAAGGCGGTCTGCAAATCAAGCACTCAAATCTTCCCTTACAAGTTTCTCATGATGACAACTTGCAGAAAGCACTTGTGACCTTCAAACTCTTAATTACTGAGCAACTGGCCTCATCAAATGTCGACTCCAGAGTTACATAGAGCTCCTTCTGATACCTGCTTCGGGCTGCGATGCCAGCATGTTCAACAGAAAATGCTTACAACATATTGCGTGACAGCTTTAACCAGGCAGGAGGCCCCTGGCCCTTGACACAGCCACACACATGCCCGCAGGGAGTGAGCGAAAGACTGACACCGCATGCGAGAAGAGAGTCACAGCATGCGCGAACAGCGCTGCGATCCGCACTGAGTGAAGCTGTCCCACAGCATCTTCAGCACCTGGAGATCTCGAAACACGCCGAAGAGATCTCTATCTGGTTGACACAAAACTGGGATGCAGACGCCAGCGAGAAAAAGTAAATACACAAGAAGCACCTGCAGCCACTGCGTGCTGGCCGCAGCCGACTTCTGCGACGGCGACCATTGTGATTTCAGTGATAGCTGAGTCAACAGCGGTCACGTAGACCCATGTGCCGAATGGGTAGAACCTCAAAACCATAGCATGGACACACGCAAGACATGCTTGAAGAATCTTGAAACGGACACATGCTTGCCGGCACGACCGAGACCCTTGCTCTTCAGCGGTGCCTGTGCGCTTGATTCTACAACCGTCAAGCCCGAACCAATAAGCCAAGCATCCACCGAGTCTATCTCAAAGGATGTCTCTTCAGCCGGGACAGGCAGGGCGTCGCTGCCTACAGGCTCTGGTGGAGCTGTTGGAGCGGGTTCTGCTCGTCGCAGAAACCCTTGGCCCGCTATTGCCATGGCGTGTGGTCAGGAACGTGCAAGTTACAGTCCGTACCACATTCAAGAGCTCAGCCATGCGCCCCAATGCCGCCGGCCTTGCATGGAGTCCAAATATCTATCATGAACGCAATGCGATACCATAAGAACAATCAAAGGGACTTACTTGTGAAGAATTTGCCCAGATATGTTGGAAGCGCGGGCCAAGAAACTTGGAAGCTCTTCTGGTCTTGAGGCTGCTAGATCTGCAGCGGCCATCTCAGCGGCCATTCGCATGCTCGCGGCTGCCTCAGGCGTGATGCACCGAGCGCTGGGAATACTGTCTGATTAGCTGCTTAGCCTGCGCGTCAACAAATGTCACCAATTACAAGATCAAGTCGCGCTCAGACGTCACACTTTCCGGTGAAAGATTCGCCAGTATCCGCGAAAGAGGGGGCGCTTCAACCTAAGCCTTTATGCTGACTCCTGTTCTGAGAACTTCCAGTCACACCCAATACCTGAATGCAGGTGCTGATGTTTGCGGACAGGGCAGCGAAGTGCATGGATAGGAAAAGTGGAACAGCTCGGAGTGAAGCCGAACTCTGCTTGGGTTTGAACCTACAACTCGTGTTACCTCCCTTTAGTCTGGGGCAGGCACCACATGCATGATTTTGTAAATGCCCAGGACCTGCGTCATCACCAGGCTGTGACAGAATCGGTAATGCAAGGACACTGTGAATCTGAGGCAGTCGCAGGCATCAGCGCACTGAAAATGGCCCACACCTGCGAAACCCGACGGCAACACCTTTACATATCCTTTACATTAACGCAGCAAATGCACAGCAAATCAACAGAAAAAAAAAAAAACTGGACAGACTGATGGACATGCCCAAAGGCTGGCAGGCCCTCCGCAAATGGACTAACAAGACACCGTCACGTGTGCAACCACGAACCATGAGACACTGCCACACGACATGAATCGACATGACACACGCGTGATGGCCGCTGATTTGGACTGCATCCGTGCCTTGAGCCTCCAATAGCGGTCACTGGCTTTGTGCCGCAGCCGATGAACCACTCCAACCAGCATCTGCATCTGGCGCATGCTCTCCTGCATGCCCACATGACGCCGCAGCACCTCGCTATCCGCCTGCCTTTAATTGCGGCTGCTGTGCGGCTACCGCGAAGCAAGTATTAAAATCATCTGAGATCTGCCACTTCTGTCCTCAAGGGAAGTGATGATGTTATCATTGTGCCTCTCCCGAACTCTGAGCACCTCCAGAATGACCTTCACGAACCGATCACCAGACTCAGAAGCTTCAGCCCTTGGGCCGGGCGCGCCTCCTCGCGTTTCTTCACAAAGCGCTCCAAGGGAAGGCCTTCACGTCCTCTCAAAGGCGAGGCGAGCCAGGTATAGCCAGGAAGGGCACCGAGCCTGGTGACTCCATTCCCTCATTGAACATTGTATAGATCGCCGGAATGTCCTGGGGATGCATACTCCTCCAGACCTGCTCAACTTTCTTGAATCCCTCCCCTCCCGCCTTACGCTTGATAACCTTGGATAGTGCCCATCCCAGGGCACCATATGCACGGGCGAAGTCGACGCTGTTGTCCAGTTTGTCAACCTGCTCAGCTGCAAAACAATATAAAAGAAGCCATTTCTACTTGTGTCGTCATTCCGGCATCGCCTTGTTCAGGATCACAAGAAACTTGTGGTTCCTCATTTCACGAGGTGAGTCGAATGGCATGGCAGAGGCGGCTTCTTGCAAAGGAGCTGCAGACCCGACAGCGACTTCGTCAGCACATCTAAGGTCTCTCCAGTGGTCCTTGGTCGAAGCTGCAGCTTTTGTCTTACAAGAATGTCATTCGAGCTCATTGAGCTCCACACCCTGGCTTGTCTGGATCGAAGAGCAGTAAGACCAAATCAGCGCGCTTTGCCCACCATCGCACCACCTCGTTCGCCGATTCGCATGCGCTTCGACTTGCGTTGCTTTGCCATTTTAGGTTCGCACCTCTACAAAGTTGTAACCACGGCCTTTGGATTCGCTCCTCGGCTCTCAGCTCTGAGCAGAAGCAAAGCATCGCAAAGCTGCACAGACTTGCTTTCGAGCGGCATGGTCTTCTCATTGACAGGTAAATCGATCATTCCAGGCCTCAGGGGACTGTGCTGAGCTGCGCTTGCCGCCTTTGCCAGATGCTCCATGATCCCGAGGAAAGGACGAGTCCACAATCTGCAAGCCGAAAGGGAATTGTGAGCTTTGGGGCAGGAGCAGGCGCTTCCTCGAAACCGAGAACAAACATCATATTCACTCAAGCAGACACAATTTGAGCACATCCTTCGAAGCACTCCGGCCAAGGTCTGACCAAACCGCTGCAGCCTCCAGCAAATGTCTGTGCTCGGGGATTCTTGTTCTGTCAGCAACCTCCTAGTTTGCTGGACAACTTGAGGCAAAGGCTCAGCGTATGGTCGATTCTCCGGACATCCAAGAACCGTCGGACCGTCCTCAAACCCAATGCATACTCCGAGAGCATCCAGAATTCTGGAAAGGCTTGTGCGGCCTCTGTTTCGTTGACCGTCCGTCTCTCCAGGATTGTAAAGCCGTCGTCCGTGGGCGCAACGCCAGTATCCTGGACCTCGAGAAAGAAACTGCAAGTTCCCGTTGAACGCCTGGTGAAAACAAGCGCACAACAGCCTCTTTCCCCACCAGCTTGTTGATGAAAGTAGACTTGCCGGAGGAGTGATTGCCAATCACCAAGACCTGCAAGATCGAAACCTCTTCACATGAGTTTGCGGCGTCCTGTGTGTGGATTCGTTCCAAAGCCCGGACCATCGGCGTGAAAGGAAACGCGTGCATGTCGTACCTCTCTCAAGCCATCTCGGAAACACCCGAAAGCAGCTGATGTCAGCCACAATGCCATTGCGAGTCCGAGGTACTCGAAAGGGCGACCAGGCAGCCGAACATCAATAGGAATCAGCACCTCATCCTCTTCAGGTCACGGTGACAGTTTCGTACACAAAACCTGACGTGAAGTGGCACAGCGGTTGCTGGCCTATGCGAATATACAGAAGCAGCAACCAGAAGTGGTGGCTTGCTGCCCGCATCTCCCCGCTGTTGCTGCTCTCAAATACGTGTTCTACTGCTCTTCTTCTGCTCTGCTCCTCCTGCTCGTACGAGGCTCCTCTTCAGGGGGTGTTGTGCAACCCCCGCGCAAGTTGACGGATACACCCACATTCGAGAAAACAACACTCGGCTCACGAATCAGTTGCACATGTTCTGCAGACAAAGAACTTGAGCTACTGCTCGTGCTCCTGCTGCAGCACTACTACTGCTACCACTGCTACGACATGCTGCGACTATCACACTGGGAAGAACCCATTCGTGAACTGGAGCAACCATTCGCACACTGAAAATTCGCTGGATCCGGGCACTATGGATTCGCGCACTGACGGTGCGGATTCGCGCACGGTCGCGTGGATTCGCCGGATTCGCCTGTCGGCTGCAGCTCTTGGCCCTGAAGCGGCAATTGCGCCATCATGCGAAAATTATCTGTCCTGACGGCACTGAGGCCGCGTAGCCCGCGCGAAGCTGGACGGCGCGGCACAAGAACTCATGCAATCCATGCAGGTTCGCTTCCAATGTTGTTGCAAATATTTGTTCCATTAAATTACATTGTTGAAGCTTTCCTGATGGGCTTGGTCTCGAACGTAGCATGTTAGGTGCGCAGGCTTCAATGTTTCCACGCGCTTGCCACATGCGAATGTAATCTGTCCTGATGGCAACTCAGCTAGTTGCTTCAGGGTCAGACGTGACGTCGGCCGACTCGGCAATGCAACACAAAGCGCAAGTTGCCATGTTGCTTATGTTGCTTCAGCAGACGTTAAGCTTTCCTGATGGGCTTGGTCTCGA